>LDKF01000280.1:0-41461 GCA_001026735.1 Rotylenchulus reniformis | reverse complement strand
GTGTATATTAATGGAGTAACCGAAAATATCATCGTTGGGGACCAGTTAGCTTCCCTTTTACGTATTGTTGCAGTCGATGGAAAATTTGGTGATATAGTTGAAAAAATTTATGAAGCACCCATATACAATAAAGTAGTAGTGAAACAATTGAATGAAATTGAGATTGAAATCAGAACAAGGGAAGGAAGATTGGTACCATTTCAATTTGGAACAACTTTAATTGTATTACTATTTAAGAAATCTGTTGTATTTTAAATTATTTTTATTATTGTATTTTTAATTATCCTTAATAAAATGGTTCATGAAATATTTGATCCCACTTCTGTAACACTTGATGATTTTATTGAACAAATTGGATCTGGTGAATTCAGTTATTTTAAAGGGATTCCTCCATATCAAAGAGGGTATGGGAGGCAGAGAGGGGGAGGATTAGGAGATGTGCTACGTATGCTATGGAGAGCTGTTCTTCCAAAAATTAAGAGTGCTGGAATGGTATTAGGTAGAGAAGCATTATCGACAGGAAGTCGATTGTTGGATAATATAGAAAGTGGATCGGTTTCTAAACCTGAAATAATTACAGAGGCAAAAAAGGGTATGGATAATGTTTTGGAAAAGACTGGCATTGGAAGACAGTTTGGAACAGGAAGAAAGTGTATTAAAAGAAAACGAATTTTCAATGAACAATCCATTATTGGAAAAACAATTCCAAAGAAATTAATCAAAAAGAGAAAGAGATCTGACGTATTTGGAGGATTATACTAAAGATGGTCTTTAAGAAGATTGATCATGAATCTGCAAATTCTATAACATCTGCTTTATCGATTTTTTCTCTACCTCCTACAAATGTCTCAATAAGTAGTTCATCGGTTAGGGAATATTTACCATTAAACCCTTTGACGGATGTACCGTATCATTTTAAAATACACCCAACTAGTAGTTTTATTGATTTGAACAAATGTTATCTTTTGACTGAAATGTGCATTAAGAAAGCTGATGCTAATGGAAATTATGTTAATCTTGAAGATGGTGATGTCGTAGCACCGATTAATTTAATTGGCACAACCTGGATAAAAAATTTGAAGATTAGCGTACAAGGAAGAGAAGTGTATGATGCTAATTCACTTTATGCATATAAATCATATCTCGATACAGAATTATCGTTTCCTGAACCGGTGAAATATTCTCATTTACAAGCTAGCGGTTATTTTATGGATGAAGAAGATCAAGATTCAAATCAGCAGAAAGGTTTTGTTAAAAGAAAGGAATTTTTCTCGGGAAGTAAAAACGTACAATTGATTTCAAAAATAGATGCAGATGTTTTTAATCAGGAAAGATACATGGTCAACGGTGTTGAGATTGATATTCAATTAACTCCAAATGATAATCAATTTATGCTATTGAGTGCAGCAGGAAATAATACAAATTATAAACTTGAAATAACTTCATTAAAATTATATGTAAAAACACTTGAACTCGTCGATGGTTTAGCTTTGGATATTCAAAAAAGATTGGAAAATAAGGAAGCAAAATATGTTCATCGAAAATCATATGTTAAGAGTGTTTTCCTGAGTCCTAACAGAACAGAATATAATGGCGCACTTTTCACAGGACAATTACCTAAACGTGTAATTATCGGAATGGTGGAGAATTCTGCTTATGTTGGTCATAAAAATAAAAGTCCATTCAATTTTAAACCATTTAATGTTCGATCAATAAGTTTAATGGTCAATGGTAAACAATGGCCAGCTGCCCCCTTTGAACTTGATTTTACAAATAATCAATATACTAGAGCATTTTATGAACTAAATGAAGCATTGGGATTATCTGGGACAACTGATAGCAATGGAATCACTCTCGAAAAATATCGTAAAGGATGGACAATTTTTGCATTCAATATGACTAACAGTATGGAAGAAAATGAATGTGTGGATTTAATTACGGAAGGAACAACTTCACTTTCCATACAATTCAAAACACCCATTATACCTGAAGGAATAGTATTGATTGCCTATTGTGAAATGGATTCTATCCTCATTTTGGATAAGAATCGAACTGTAATGAGTGACGTAACCGTCTAATGATATTTAAGTGTAAATTTTTATTCTAGTTGTATTTAAAAATGTTTTTGTTTTACAAATTGTATGTAATTTTTCTATTAATAAATTTTTTATACGGTATTAATAATAATATTCAAATTTTCACCTACCCGATCATTATACCTTTTAAACCAATACCGCCAGAAGAAGGAGTTGTAGATATTTACTATAAATTTGTTACTTTAAATCGTTCTACTTTGGTCAGGATGAATGAAACTGAGATTTTAGTCATGGTCAGCAGTTTAATCAATCAATCTTCATTATTTAAAGCTGAAGAAATCAATTCATTATCTTCTTGGGTTTATTGGATTTATCTATGTTTTATATGGATTTCAGTAATAATAACTGGAATATTAATTTACTTTAAAACATTAATTAAACATTTATGCAAATTGATTAACATTTGCATAGAAAATGGAAACGACGACGATAAATCGGATTCTAGCAACGAACGGACAAACCAAAAATCAATATATAGGTTGCTTCCCTTGCGACAAGCTGCCACTAAAAATTCGCAAGTATCCAGCAGCTCTAATAGCTAATAATGATCCGGCAAATAAAAGAGGAAGCCATTGGGTAGCAATGTATATAACAGAAAATGGCCATTTATATTATTTTGACAGTCTTGGAAAGAAACCAAATGGGTGTATTGAAAAATTCTTGAAGAAATATCCATTAATCATTCGTAATAAATCGTTAATTCAGTCAATATTAAGTGATTATTGTGGATTCTATTGTATTTATTTCATTTATAAAATGTGTTCTTCTCCAAATCACTATAAAAGGACTTATGAATCACTATTAGAAATTTTGCATCTTAATAAGAATCCTGATTTGTACGTATATAAATTTGTTAAAAATTTGTTTTCATAATGGATGAAAATGTGATTGAAAAACACTCATTAATTTAAATAATCGAGTGTGGTTATAGATATGTTTGTCCTGTTCCTATTACAAAAGAAGAAGTTTGCACAGATTCTTCTACATTAGCTACTTTGGGTAAATGGATATGTGATAGAAAAGGATGTCAAGCATGGATTATTGAACATGCATTTCCTAATGGTTATAGTTTTATTGAAGTGAAAGGTCAGCATAATCACCCTCCTTATCCAGATTCTTATAAATTTGATGTTCCTTATCCATATGTGCCAGGAAAAAGATATCCTTATAAAATTTTGAAATTAATGTGTGAATCAAAACGGGGGGAAATTGAATCTGATAATGGAGAATTCCTAAAACATTTAGATGATTTATTTGATATTCACCATCAGGGATTTAAACATACTAGGGAATAATTTTGTGTATTTAAAGAGCAATCTTTAGTAAGCTAAAAAAGATTATTCACAATGGAACGTCTTGATACAAAAATTGCCTCAATTTTAAACTGCCAAATTAGTCATATAGCCGATAAACTAAATCATCCGGATAATCTAAAAAAGGTGGAGTCCTTCCTACATGGAAAGAGCTTACAAACAATTTATAAAAATCATATCGGCGAAATAAAAGAATTTCCATTTGGAGGATTTACAAAGAAATCAGCTCGTAAACAAATGGCCTACAATGGTTTTAAAAATGTCACTATTGATCAACATTTTTATATTCGACATAGAATCTGTTTGCAATACCCTAATAATCCTTGCGTCACTGAAAAATTTAAAAATGGCCATGATCGAATATACCCATTGGAACTTGTCAGGATTATTGAAATTCAACCAAGAACACCGTTATCCAAACCATCATGTAGGACATCTGGAGACAAAGAAAAAGATGTAAGCAATCACATAGAAGATTTATTTGTTGACATGGATGAAGATCAATCGTGGACTTATCGATCTAAAAACCCGTCAAATTGTTCTCTTTATTCACACTGGTAAAAAACAATTTTAATTGCATTGTTAATATTTACATTGAGATAATATTGGATAAATTTTTGTAAATGCATCCAGAATTTGTGTTTGAGACTTTGATCCCGTAAGATTAATTTTACCACTATTAAACACCATTATCGATACTTTGGGTTCTTCCATCCTGAAGACTAGTCCGGGAAAAAGTTCAGGTTCATAGGAGCAATATTTCTTGCATGCACCGCATAATTCTCCAAGTTTGATATGGAATCCTACATCTACAGAAGCAACAAGATTTTGAATCTGTATGTCTTTAATTTTAGCATCGTGGTATCCACACTGTTGTATCCGTAGAAGTAGATTATTTGCTGCTTGATGCATTTCTACTTCAGATTTTACTCCAGTGAGAACAATTTTTCCTGTAGCAAAGATTAACCCTGTTGCATTGGGGTTGAACAGTTTCATAACCACTGCATTCATTTTACGGGTTATTAATTTTGTCGATGGAGAAATTATATAAATCTTTTTTAGTTCTAATTTTTGTCCAATATTAATTAGGGAAACACAATTATTAAATTTTGGTCGGGGAATTTCCAACATTTTTGATAAATGAATAGGAAAAATGAATAGGTAAACGAATTTGGTTTGTTTGAGGGTATTTATAGCCTGGCTACAGTAATCACGATAAGGTATTGAAACGATTACATTTCAAATCCCGTCAAATTCATATTTCTGGGAAATTTTTATTTTATCATTATCAATTTACAAAATTTAATCTTTTATTCACTAATTTGAGTCATTTTCTACTCAAAAACTTTGTAAATATTTTTATCTGATATCATCTTTGAAATTTAAAATGAATAAAAAATACAATAATATATGTCCAAATATTGATTAAATATAGAAATAATCAAGATTTACAAACATTGACCAATGAAAAAATCAATGATCATAAATATCGATTAAATATTTATATTTTATCAGTATTCGGTTACAAAACTAACAAAAAATTCGTAACACGAAAATAATATATAAAACTATAATTATTTGGTTCCAAAATCAATAATTTGAAAATTGGGGCCAACAATACCTTTGGTTACAATGGGGGAATATCTTTTTGACATTTTTACAGAATGAATAGATCCATCACGGAGACTGGGCCTTATAAAATTGGGGTAATCAATTACAATTTCACTTTCCGTCGCATCATCTGCTTGCTCGCCGCGTCCATATTGAAGAACGCTTTCCTTGAAGGTGTCAAAGTGCAGTCGCCGGCAGGCGTCCGCACTCAGGGTGATTCCGCGTACCTTTAAAACATGTTTCTCCTCCCTGCTGATGTTGTCGATCATCCGGAGGGCATATTGTTTGCAACCTCCGGAGACGAACTCCTTCAAAGTATGTCCGGGATACTCGTCGGACAGGTCGCCTAGGTGTGGGCCAGTGCTGAGCGGGCATCCCATACTGTTCTTATAGGCGAAAATTAGACTATCCGTGTCCGTGTAAAGGAGTATGCAGTCGGGATTGGACGCCACTTTTTGCATTAGCTTTAGGAGATGGAGTCGGGCCGCCGCCGTCGTCCATAGAGAGAGCACAATGTTTGAACAATTGTGCTCTTCTATCCATTCTTTTAATGGTGTGTAGCGTATCAAAACGCATTCTTCGTTTAGTTGCTCTATAAAATCCACTTCGATTTTGGGGTCGTTCAGGAACTGGCGGACGGCGGCCGGAGAATCCGATACAAAAGTTTTTGACAGTCCATTCCTGAGCGAGAAGCGTCCCCATAGCGAGTTGTTGCAAAATTTGGCGATTGTTCTTTTGGCTTTGTTATGATGCATATTTTTCCGATCAATTTGGATGCCGAATAGTTCTTCACATTCCCTGATATATTCCTCCTCCAACTCAGGTGTGTTGATTTCCTCCGGGAACCCAGATGCTTCAGTTTTCATTTTCTGAAACTCCGCGATGTACCCCTTGAATGTTTCGTCCGACCATTGCTCTTCTGTCCATTCAATAGATCGATAGTACCTGGTGCACTTGTACCCGTTCCTCAATGCCTCAGCTAGTTCGATCGATGTAGCAGTGCTGACCCATCCTCGTTCTTCATCAGGGTGCCTGCACCGATAGTTTGGGTTGACATCTCCACGCGGGTACCTTATGGCGCACTTCCGGCAAAGTGGAAATAGTAACCGAGCATCAAATTTCACTGGCAAAACTGGAACGGCAAGACGCGGCGGAGGGACCACGAACACTTTGAGAATGCCGCGCACTGGGATCTGTTCCGGCCGTTGCCAATTCACTATTGTATCCGCACCTTGTATGATATTTACGCGGGAAGGGTGACCTTGCGGATACTGTGTTGAAGCATTGATGTAGGGGTAAAGCGAGCGCACATCTAGGTATTTCATCGTCCATCCTTGCGGTACCTCATAATGAAGTCTAAACGGCCCGGTCCTTCCGCCAAAATAGCAGTCCCGCAATTTTACCGGTCCTCTGTCGTGATAACGCATGTACGCTCCCCTCATTTCCGGATCCCGCTTCAACATGGCTTCAACTTCACATTCCCAATAAACTTCTACAGTTGTGACTTTTGTTCGGATAAATGCCAGCCGCTCCTCGTCGTCTTCCCGTATTTTTTGCACACTCTTACCGTTGGGCATGATCTTCTCTGGGTCCAAGCTCTGATTTGGGCAGTTTTCATGACAGTGCCAGTGGCAGCCGTGGTATTCGATGACGGTGTCCGAGTCAGAATCGTACCCATCCACTGTAAAGCGGCCAATTCGGTGTTCTCCTCTTGGCGAGTTGGCTGTCTGCAGATGCACGCCATTTATTTCCTCATACCATTGCAAAAACTTCAACGCTCCAGTGCTTTGATTATCCGTGCTGTCGTATCCTTTCTCTGGGACTAGGGCCAGTTGTTCCAACTCCAGATGGTTGAGACGGAAGTGCTTCATCGAAGCACTGGCGATGGTCAGCGGCTCCCATGTGATATCGATGCCTCCAGTACTGTCGTCATTTTCTTCATCCGTCTCATTTTGCTCGTATAGCCCCAGCTCCCTATCTATGTCGTCCCTCTTTGGAGCTGTGATTTTGAGGAATTCTGCCCGAAATGCCATCAGTGCTTCAATCAATATCTGAGTGTCGTTAGTGCAGTAGGCCGCCAGTTGTTCGCACAAATTGAATGGCTCGTCTCGATGAGTTGCATACCACCGGTCAAATTTCCTCTGCTTCTCTGGTGTCATTCCGCCGTAGATGTAGTCTTCCTTCGGTGGTAAACTATCCATCACTCTTCCGTAGTTTTCTTCTCGGTTGGCCAGATGTGGGAAAAATTCCTTGCCCTGCGTTTGTAGTCCAAAAGCGCCGACGAGTGCATCCAATTGCACCTGCATCAAATTCCAGCTGTCCCGAAAGATGGTTTCCGGATTTTTCTCGCCTTTGGGGATCCTCATCTCGTACAATTTGTTACCTTTTGTTATCATTTCCGGACAGATACGTCTCTGAAACAGCTCCCTGTAGACCATCACGTTGTCAAATCGGCCGCCATAATGGGAGAACACTACAGATGGATAACGGCGGTCGAATTTGGTCAGCAGCCATTCAACAAAGGAGGCCAGCGGGTTGTCCGTCACTTGTTTGTAGTCCACTCGGGTGGTGGTAAAATCCCGGTGAGAAAAAGTTACTCTGCGCCAATCACCACAAATGCGGCAAGCCGGACCATAACGGATGATTGGACGACCATTGTTGTTGGGATCGGTGAGTGAGTGCCGCCATTTATCGCTTTTCATGCACTCAGTGCAGATTACCACAGCTGAAATGAAGTTTACTTCGTGAATTTTCCGATCCGGTGCCACTATCCTGTTTTGCATGGTCTCACAATCAAAGGCAATCACTCTGTACGGCTTGGTCTTTCGGGCTTTCAATGGTTGAATGTAACATCCGCGCTTCGGGTTGTGGTAGGTGCGGCATGTTCGACAAAAACTTTCTTCACAGATGTGTCCGGCGCGTCCTCCACGGGTGTTGTTATTTACGGAATATGTCTTACCACATTTCTCACATCTTTTTGACTGCGCACAATAGTTGCTATTAAGATGGTGAGCATAACAGTCGGCATTGTTGAATTTCTTTCCACATTGTACACAATTGATGCTGAAACCACTCTCGGACTTACATGGCCGCCCAACTCCGATGCGTCCACATTGGTAACAATGCGCCGAACACTCCGCCGTGTGACCGATATTGTTGTCGAAGGGGCATTCACAAGCGAAGCAATAATTGTCGCGGCCGAAAAGTGCACAGCCCACTCCACAACGGATGCCATCAAAGTGCTGTTGGTGATGGAACAGTGGGATGACGATGTTAAAGTTGTCTGGGCCATAAGCGAACTCGGGTTTGTAGTGTCCCAGCTCGCCGAATATAAAGAGTTTGAAGCGATGGCCTTGGGGTGCATAATAGGTGTTCCAAAAATCGATAACGAGTGGTGCATATTGAGCGGCATTGTAATCGGGTGCATTAAAAGGAATCCCCACCTGTTCCATCAGCTGCTGAGCATCCCGTTCCTGTTGGTCAAATCTTTGGTTGATGTACCGGCAGAATGCAAATTTACTCTTCTCTTTAGTATGGTAAATCCGGCTGATCACGAGGGCGTAGAAAAGACAATAGGCATCCTGATTGCGTACTTCCAATAAATTTTGCCGCTTCACTTGATGTATCACACCTTTCGGAGTCCGTTTGCCGCTTCCCCGGATTTCTTGTTGTTTCGGTAAAGCATCATGGTTGATGACCAGGACGGTGATAGTGAACGGCTCGCCCCAAATTGATCCTTCCTCCGTTTTTGATTGCATCACTTCTAAAAAACGATTCAAAATTGCGTCAGCCGTGTTGTCGGTGATTTTGCGCACTGGGATCCAGATGTCAGGATTTAAGAGCCGGGAAGAGATGGATGCCCCCAGCCGGTCCGGTGTGATGCCATTTTCTATTGCTCCATTCTTGGCTTCTTCTACACAATGATTGATCAAAACAGAGAGCAACGCTTCCGGATTCGCCGGTAAATCCTCAATCACAAAGCTTGCTTTGTTGGTCATCAGCTTAAACTTTTTGTTGAACTCCGTGCTGGCACTAATTTGCTGAACATATTGCTTGACATCCAATCGGGCACGTTTTGGGGTAGAATGGCCAAATTGAGTTGAAGACATTTTTGGTATTTTTAAAATTTGAAGAATTGGATGAAGAAAATTAAGGGTTTGGGTTTTTTCGCTTTTGAAATTCGTAAGAATTTCAGATAAGTTGAAGAGAGAAAAGGCTGCTTAAATAGTGATTAATCTGTCATATCCAATTAACATCATTTTGTTATTCGTATATTTCCATGGTCACGTCCTCGGTGATGAGTAATCATATGTGTATTATTTCGTAATGCATATACTTTCTCTCTCCCTTTCTCTCTCTCTCTGTCTCTCTCTCTGTCTGTCTCTCTCTCTCTCCTTCTCTTTCTCTCTCTCTCTTTCATACACTCTCTCTCCTTCTCTCTCTCACTCTCTCTTTCTCTCTCTCTCTTCCATGGTCAAGATCTTAATTTGTGGATAATTGTACGTTTTTTTTCGTTTAAATTTTATTTTTTGTCATTCCGTCTTTTTATTTCGAATTGATGCATAGGGAATTTTCGTCTAAAACTAGAGTTTGTTCCGATAAAATATTTTTTAAAAACAGTCATTCTTTGTTTATTAGTGATTTTTGGAAAATCAAAGAAAATTTTTGAAATATAAGTTTTAAATTTCTGTATATTTTTTAAACCATTAAATTTTTGAAACAAACAAGTATATTAAGGAATATCGATTGTCCCGATAGAGTTACTATAATAAAAATCATAATTTTCTTAAAAATAAAGGCGGATATCGATTACCCAATTCACACATATCAATGATCATGTGATCAGGGTGTATATAAAGTCATCAGATTTCCCTCTTACATTTCTCCCCCCATTCATTCGTCCATTCATTTTATTATATTTATTTATACGTTATTATTATTATTATTTATTTTTAAATCTTTTATTTATAAGGTCCCCTTTTCCTTATTATTTTTAAATCTTTTATTTAATCGACCCCTATTCCATTATTTTCCATAATAATCATTTTATTGATACGCTCCCTGGGTCTCTCGAATGTTTATGATTCATCGTTTCGTATCATCGTTCACCTAAAGTCTCGAGCTAAAATACCCAATCAATCAAGGTCACATTTTTGTTTTGTACATTCCCCCCCCCCCCCCATAACTTGTCTCGAGTAATTGGTGAGTCATCATCCACACCCTCAAGCCAACGATCAGTCCTCCCCGGTCTCAATGTTTACGATGTGTAACTTCAAATTATCGTCATCTATTAAGGTATCGAGCTAAAATTCGTATAGTCAAGGTCAATCGTATCATATTGTTTGTTTTGTGCATTTTTCCCTCCATGAGATACGAGTATTATAGTGCAATTCTGTACTAAATATACTTTACTCGGAGAAGGGACCATTTTGTAGATTTTCTATTGAAAATAATTTATTTGAAAAACAGCTATTCAATTTTGAATTTTAGAAATTTAACATTACCAATCATTTAATCCTTCTAATTTAAAAAAAACAGCTACAATTTGAATTTTAACTTTTTTTGAAATTTAATTAAAATTTTAAATTTAAATTTTTTGAAATTTAATTAAATTTTTGAATTTTAATCTTTTTTTTTTAAATTTTAAACCGGCTGGCAGGAGGGGGCTTATTGACAGCCGCAACCTCACCCCATGGGGGACTACTCAAATGGGCCACTCGGACCATCAAACCATCCGTCGATTGTCCTAATGCGCCTTTCTACTGATCGTTCAGAAGAAGAAGAAGAGTAAATGGGTGTAGGGAGAGTTGATGACTGGTTATAAGAAAAGTTAAGGTGTAGGAAGAGTGCGCAAAGTTGTCGTTTCGTTTTCTTTTTCATCCGAAGCGTTAAAAATTGTTTGGAAATCTTGTTGCCATATATCTTTATATGTTCTTATCGTGGATTGCATCTTTGGCTGATCGTCGCTAAATTTTTTAAAACGTATAGGTCTAACTCTCATCCAGAAAAAGCGTCAATGGAAATTGCGTCGCTAAAAATGCGTCGGTGGAAGTCGGCCGAAATCGCTTCTTTGTTATTTTTTTTCACAGAAGGGTACATTAGTGCTGAGTAGGGTGGCGGAATTCCCCGCGGGGACGGGTCACCGCGGGGACGGGGACTGGCGACCCTCGCGGGGACGGGGACGGGGACGGGGACAGATTTTCGCGGGGTCCCCGCGGGGTCCCCGCGGGGACAAGAATTTTTACTAAATCTTTTAATTATTGAAAAATTTTTCGTAAAAAATTTTCCGTCAAAGAAAATTCATTTTAAATCAATTAAATATTATATTTTTTAAATAATTTTTAAGCATTTGCAAAATTTTCAATAGATACTAGACCTAGAAAAATTGTTTCAAGAAACCTTATTTCTATAAAAATTTAAAAATTCTGAAAAAATTTTCAAAAACCGAAAATTTTTAAAATTTTCGAAAAAATTCCAATTATATGACTATAATAATTTTGGATTTTTTCAAAAATTTCAAGGACTAATTTTTTCAAAAAAATTAAATAATTTCTTATTTAGGATGGGGGTACGGGTCACTTTGGCGCCGACCGTTTTGGCGCAAGTGTCACCAAAACACACTATTGGTTGTATCGGCGGCCCCGATAGGGGCCGCCGGAGAAAAATTTTCAATATTTTCGAAGATTTCTTAAGAAATATTAGTTCAGAAAATTTTATTTTTCCGTAATTTTTTCCCATTTCTCTCAAAATAATGATCAATTTTGGTCGATTTCCCCATTCTTAGGGGTGCATTTTGTCCCCGTGTCCCCGCGGGGACAAGGCCGCGGGGACGGGGACTGGCGACCCTCGCGGGGACGGGGACGGGGACGGGGTCCCCGCGGGGACCCCGCGGGGAGCGGGGACCCCGTCGCCACCCTAGTGCTGAGGCCCACACTTCTGCAAAAATTCTTATTTTCCTGATTTATTTTCCAATTTTCGTCCCGTTGTATTTTCATTATTTTCTACTGAGGCAATTTCCACCAAATAATTTTTTTCTGATCTTTTTCTGGGAGCCTTGACCCGTAAGATATCTCGGGAATGGGATCCTGACCGATTTTCGAGATCGGCATTTGCTGTGGTCGTCCACTAACTCAAATCCGTTTATCCCGAAAGTCGATCCCGATTCTTAATCCGCAATCCTGATTTCAAATTCGAGATCAGGATTAGTATCACGAAATCCCGTGTTTAATTGCGGGATTTAAGAAAAAACAAATTTTAAGTAAAAAAATAAAACCATTTCAAATTCAAAAATTAGATAGGCGGTGATTAGTAAAAAGTAGAGAAAAAATTTAAAAATTTTCATAAAAATATTTATACTTTGCTTTCATTACAATACTTGATACATTAGAATACTTGATTTTATGAGACTTGATACAGTAATTTGACAATTGTATTTTTTCAGCACCATTATTGTGCTAATGGCATCTTGTAGCTTGACTGAATAAATAGAAATTAAAAATTGAAAAAAAGCTTTTTCAAAAAAATGGAATGGAAACGGCTGGAATTGAAATGCTGAAATTACTTACTAGATAGAATTCGGTAACCTGATTCGGGATTGGTCAGACCCAGACCAACCCTACTAATAAGTCTATTTAATCCAATAGAACAATGGACATCATGTATAGTTTAGAAAAAATAAATCGATTACTAATCTGGAAAAAAATTTCATGAAAAATAAACTTTCAACCTAACCCATTCGTAAATAAAAAAATCATTTTGAACATGAATTTGAAAGCTACCTCTCCATCCAGCCTATTGTCGCATCGCAATCATCCATTCGAGAACTGAAGGCCTGCGTTACAAATTTTCGAAAATTTGGAGTATCGGCGGAGTTTCTCGCGTGCCATTGGCACTAAAAAAATTAAAAAATAATAACGACCGGTCACTGGCTATAACGGATAAATATTTATTGATGAGAAAATGCTGTTTTTGATATTGTGCAACTTTTTCAAACATAATCATGAGGATGATGAATGATCGATTATACCCCGCGGGGACTAGGGGGGGGGGACGGGCCTAGTCCCCGCATATATGCAACTTATTAGAATTGATTTTACGAATTCAAATTTTCCATTAAAATAATTAATTAAAAAAATATAGAAGAAAAAATATTTTTATCAATATATTAAATTTGGTACAACAGGGATGCTATTTGCCCACCTCAGTTTCAGCATTCTTTAAGGCTATTATAGCATTTATGATTTGTTTTTCTTGTAAAGTGTAGTAGCTGTACATTTTTTCGATCAACTCCTTCTGCTGTCCTGATATCTGCGCACATAATTTATATTTCTTAATATTGACAGTCACGAATTGAATCAATTCCTCTTTACTGATGTAAAGGCCACTTTGATTGATAAGCATCATCTGATCACGGCACTGAAAAGGACCAAAAAATATATGCTGGCCAGAAAATAAAAAAAGCGTGATGTAGTGGTCTATCAAACGGAACACAAATCCCGGAACATGGGTTCGAATGGTGATTGTCATTTCAGCCTAAAGTGCAAAAATAACATATCAGTCCCAGAAAATTTTTTTTTTCTGGGACCTGTTAGACCAGAAGTATAACAAGACCAGAAGTATATATTTTTTTTTTCTGGGACCTGTTAGACCAGAAGTATAACAAGACCTGTTAGACCAGAAGTATAACAAGAATAGTTGTGTAAAATTTTATGCTGATTCTGATGGTATAAATGTTTTTCTAAAATTTCGACAAAAATGTCTAAAAAAGTCGAAATTGTCAAAAATTCATGTTTTCCGAAAATTTCGACATTTTTGTCGGAATTTCAGAAAAAAATTTATACCATCAGAATCAGCATGAAATTCTGCATAACTTTTCCCTTTATACTTTTGGTCTAACAGGTCTAACAAAAAAGTTTTATGGGACTATTATTTTATTTTTGCACTTTTCGCTGAAACGACATAGCACCGCATGCAAATGGTGTAAGGTTCCCGTACTGTACGGGCATGTCGTCTGGTCAACGGTATGTAGACCCCTAACGGAAGGTTCCCGGAAAATGGGAGAGTGAAAAATGGGCCAGTAAAGCAAATTCGTAAAAAGCCGAAATGTGACAGTGGAAAATAAGATAGTAAAGCTGGAGTTGTTACCATCCTAAAAAATTGTGCAAATTTAATTTTTACTACTTATACAAATATTCGAACAAGGGAGCAAATTATTTACAACCAGTAAATGTTGATGTTGATGATTGATACCTACTTGTACAGTTCAGGTGCCAAATTTTTCAAAATACCACTACACTGTAAATCAAAAATCACATTTTACAATTCTGCAGTTCACCTGCCGAGGGTTCTCGAGGGTGCTGAATCTGAATCTGACACATCAGTTTTATCGTTTCATGAAGACAAACCAAAGAATTTCTCAAGCACTTGATCTTTTGACTAAAAATTGATTTTACTTAATAGTATGGTGAAACTAATGTCAGATTCAGCGCCCTTAAGAACCCTCGGTGAACCGCGGAGTTGTAAAAAGGTGGGATTTTCCAGGACCTTTGAACTTTAAAAAAATTTGGCACCTAAATTGTACAAGTAGCCAAAGGTTAATCGCAAAATTCGGGGTTTTCAAATTTATTTTTAACAGATTCCTCCAGCGTATTCCAATGGTCCTCTCGAGAACCATCATCATCGTCCTCAGAACTTTGAAGCCGGCCAGCAGCAGATGGGTTGTTCTGGAATTGGCCACAATGGAGAAGATGGCCGACATGGTCGCCTCATCGAGCCTCTGTCTGGCTCCCAGGGGATCGGCGTGGAATTGCCGGTTCATCGGATCAGATGAAGGAGGAGGAAGGGGTAATCGACGGGCTAAAAACAATTAGGATTTAATAAAAAAATTTATTCAAGTTTTACAAATTTCTGTTGAAGAAATTCAATCGAAAGCACTTTAATTGAATTACAAAAATTAATTATCTCTCCAAAAAGGTGTGCCCTGCCAACATTTGCGGCCCACTCGTTATAATTATAAGGCGATAGTTCAAATGGATCTTAAAGGATTCCATATTATTAAATAAAAAAGATTCCAATTTGAAACTATATTTTGAAATTCAGTTCCGTTCTCTCTTTTTTGCATGTTATTTTTTTCGCTATAGAATAAATGTACTAGATCTAAAAAATGAACATTCTTTATGGCCACGAGTATACAATTGAATATGAGCCCTCTTCTTATTGGTCCGCTGTGAAAATAAGTTATGGACAAAATAACTTGGCAATTTCTTTACATCAAAAAATTTCTCTAGGTATAGTTTTTTGAATTTACAAGTTAGATATAGCAAGAGTCGCAAGTGTTATGCCACAAATATCGTATAACCATCAACAGATATTCAATAATAATTCTTTTGATTATATATAGAGACCGAATCGATTGATTAATCGTTCGATTTTTTCGATTTTGATCGAAAAATTTCTGGATTTTTCGATTTCGATTTTTTCGATTATTTAATCGAAATCGATTGATCGAAAAATTTGAAAATCGAAAGAATCGATCGAACTTTTTCACTGTGAAATCGAAAAATCGATGGAACTTTATTATTCAAAATTTTGATTCTTGTAAATTCATATCGCTTTCTATTTTACAGCAAAGCCAGCAATGATGTTCCTGCTGATCGATGAACTGAATGAATAAATCGAATGCTGATGTGATAGTTTTAAAGATTTAATTTTTGAAAATTTTTTTAACCCTTTTCCACATGGACAAACCCTTCTATTCTGATAATGATTTATAATTCTGATAAAGTCATTCTGATTGTAATTTACCAATTTATTGGTTTAACAGACCCTTTTATTCTGGCAAGGTTTTACATTTGATAAATGTAATAATTCCTATAATCGTTCTTATGACTAAGACCTTCTACTTTGATCAATCCGTTTATTGTTTTGGCCTAGCAAACTCCAAAAAGTTTTATGTTTGATTAGATCATTTTGCAGTTTTTTGATGCATCTCTTTTTTACTTATTTTTAACATCCTAGCAACTATTTTTAGTCCCATTTACTATATAATTTTTTCCGTATAATTTTACGATTTGCTGTTTATCAACCATAAATTTGATGTTATTAGTTTATGCGTTTTTTTATATATAGCTCCATTTTAATCTTATTTTTATTAATAAAACTTTTAAGCCAACTATAGATAATATTTTTTCGGATCTCGAATGATTCTGGATACTATAAATATCGGACCCTGTTCTAAGTCAGCACTAGGATTGGACAGACCCGGTAACCCGGTTTTTTGGTCCAAAAACCGGGACCGTAACCACGGGGGTCGAAAAACCGGTGAAGCCCGATAACCGGGAACTAAAACCGCCCACTTTTTCCGGTTTTTCACGTGAAAGAAAATTGACCTTTATAGAAGTTTGAATATTCTACTTGAATTTTGGCAAAATGTACACTTTTAATTTGGATAATTTTCTATTTTTTTCCTCTATCTACACTGGGGTCCATACCAAATGTCACCTGATCAAAATGTCACCACAGCCATAAAAATGTCGCCATCATAGATAAACCAAAATTTCAAAAAGCAATAAGGTTCAGAATTTTATGCTTTACAGTTCTGTAAAACGGTTTTTCGAATTACTTCGAAAAATTTCGAATTTTTGTCGAAAAACCGAAAAGTCAGCCAAAATCAGAGTTTTCGGAAAAATTCGAACTTTTTCGAAGTAATTCGAAAAACCGTTTTACAGAACTGTAAAGCATAAAATTCTGAACCTTATTGCTTTTTAAAATTTAGGTCTATCTATGAAGGCGACATTTTTATGGCTGTGGTGACATTTTGATCGCGGTGACATTTGGGGTGGTAGCCTCTACACTGTTTAAATATTATAGGTAACATATTCATAAGAATAACTAATCCAAAAATTTTAAATTCATTTATTTATTAAATAATTTTATTGCGTCTTCTTAGACTATATAATAAATTCAAAATTAAATAAAAACAATTTTTAAAATATGGAATTATTTTTCTAAACCAAAGTTAATGGCGAACATAAAAGAAAATGTCTAAAATACGGTGCGCTCTTGATTACACGCAAGGATTACTCCACATCAACAATGGGCAATCATCTAAAATTTTCATGCAGAACAGAACTTGGTCATTTCTGCAACAATATAATGTATAATCGTCCGAAATTATATGACGATGTGCTTATTTAGTGGTCGAAAAATTGCACAGCTTTTCCACATCTAGCTGAAGGTCCAAAAATTTTGCTTTCAATTCCTGCCACTTCTGTTAGTTCGGAACGGGTGTTTTTCAATGGTGTGTCTTATTTATGAAATTTATTACGGAACAGACATTATAATTTTTAATATTTTTATACAAAAAGTTTTGTGCATTGGCACATTTTTATCGTCCCGATTGGCATTTTCCTATATTCGCATAAATTTTTGGTCTTAAAGATGTCATGGGATCAAGAACAAATATGCCAAACTGGATGGGCAACAATCGGTCAAGGCTGGAGAACAGCCAAAAATTTATATGCAAAAAAAATTTAATCCAAAAATCCAAAAATTTATCAACCACGACAACAACAACATCCAGCCCAATGCCAACAACAAACCGGCTGGACACAACCAAAAAACCAGAAAAGACGACGGGCAAACCGATGTTTGGTTTTCTGTCCAACCGCCTCAACCCTCTGCTGAAATCTGACGCGACGAGTCCGAAAATCGACCAATTAGCATAATTGATATGAAAGGGAATTGTTAAGAAAATTTTCTGGTGTTTTTAGTTTTTCGAAAAATTTGAAATTTTCGTGAAAAATTCCATTTTTCGATATTTTACAAAGACGAGGAAAATATATTACTTCCTTTTTTCGATTCCAAATTACTAAAAACGGTATCCACTATCCAGCAAAAAAAAATTAGAAAAATTTTGGGGGTTGAGCTTAATTCTTGGTGCTATTTTGTAGGCCTAATTGTACTTTTATAGCTTGCAAAAGTTTGGCATTCCTTGTATTTGGATTTTTTTACGAATTTTTACGATTTTTCATCCCTGTACCTTCACCCGATTTTTTCATTGTATGAAAAAAAATCATTTCATTGAAAGTTTCATTGTATAAAAATTTTATAAAAAAGTTTGCCCAAAAAATCGGATAACCATTTTAACTTTTTCAGAAAAATCATAAATCCCTGATCGGAGTTTTCAAAAAGTCATAGGTCCCTGACCGGGTTTTTCAAAAAGTCACAGTTCCCTGATCGGGTTTTCAGAAAATTCAGAGTAGAGATCGGCGCGGAGGGTCGGGTTGATCCGAACGGGAATCCCGATTCAATCCCGATCCCAAATAATACCGATAGAATTTTTTCGGCGAGTTTATTTCAAAGCGAAAAAAAAGAATGAAAAATAAACTTCAAAAATAAAGTTGATCGGTGATCTTAAGAAAAGAATGTGTAGGATCGAAAAATAACTTGTAAATGATTGTAAATTTTTTGAAAAGATAAAAATAAAAGCAGATTTCTTAGAAAAAACATCATATCAGACATTATTTTTGCTTTTTGGATTAAAATTCACACTAAAAGCAGCAACCATTCATACTGATCAATACACATCATTTGTTGTTCTTAAAAAACGATTTTTCGAAAGCGTCGAAAAATTTCATAAATTTTCAAGGAAATTCTCAGAATTCCGACAATGAGTGTATCTACATAATATACCGTAAAGACTCTAAAATAAGCCTCCCGGCTTATTTTTTCAAACCCCCTCAAAGGGAAGGCTTATTTTAGAGCACTGTCTTATTTTTTCGAACCCTCTTTAGAACTACCTAGATATATTTTAGTATGAAATTTAGGAAACTTTTATGTAAAAATATTATAAAATAAAAAAAATCAAAGGTAAATTCTGCGAAAATCTTTTTCAAAATTGATATTAAAATTAGAAAATAAGCTCAATAATGCTAAATAATATGCGTAAAAATGTTCCAAAAATGCGGAATATGCACAAAAAATCGAAAATATGCAAAAAATGCAGTTAGAACGCATGCGGGACACAATGTACGGTTTGTCCTCTCCAAGTTCGCATCTGAAATGGTAGCGCCCTTGAAAGCATTTTTCGCGACGAATTTGCGGACAAGTTGTGTTGGCCGGTAAGGCACAACCCTTGATCCAAAGGTATAAGTTATCTGCTGAAAGGTAATTCTCATATAATCAAGAACTGGAATTTTTAAAAAAGCGCCAAAGAAGAGTTAAATTAAAGGTGCCAAATTGGCCATTTTGATTAATGCATTATATTATATTAAAGCTATGGTCAATTATCAGAACGAAAAAAAATTAAACCACCAAAAGTAACAGTCCACAAATTTATAGCTCCTAAAGTTAAAATGCTTATAGCTATATTATATATATTTTATAAAATTATTTATTAATATCATAAATGTTATTTTTTCTTATTATTATCAATTCAGTATTCAGAAAGATTGAATTTCAGAATAATTAGAAAGGAAAGCAAAATAAAATGATACCAAAAATTATTCATAAAATTTTTTAATAATTTTCAATTCTCTCTTAATATAACTTAAAAATATGGGACTTACTTATTAAGCGATGTTTTTTGTCAAAAAATGTGGGAAATGGTAATGCTCATGCGACTATGTGGTGGTATACCTCGAAGGACCACCCACCAAAATGCAAGGTTTATGATCTTATTGAAATTAGATACTTAATTTTTCGCTTTTTAAGAAATTCATTTATTTCGGCAAAGGCGGAAACAATAATCAATCAATCAATCAATCAATCAATCAATCAATCAATCAATCAATCAAGTCTTTACGCACATAGGCGCTAAGCCATTACCATGAAAATATGTGAATAAAACAATATGAAAATATAGTAATTGTATAAATAGAAGAACATAATGAATAGAAATAGAATAAGATTAAATACAATACTATTTTTGTGAATTGGCATTTGCCTCAAAAATTTTCCATTGAGCTTCAAGAGAGTCCATGTTACTAAGAACAAGTTTTTGACTAAGAACATTTTAAGAACAAGTTTTTGAGTCTGTGGAGGGGAATTATGAAGTTTAAATTTGTTAAAGAGTGGAATATCGGAACAGAGAATGGCAGAGTTTGCATAGACACTGTAATCATCATTAGTTTCGATCTTTTTTGATGCATTCGTGGATTAACCTTGATCGTTCCTTGCGCTGTTCTGGCGTTTATCTAGGATTTGTTTTCTTACAAATCATCTCAAAAAAAACAAATAAAAATTGAGACGATCGGTACGACTCCAACAGAATGCCATCAATTATAGGGTATAGAACCACTATTATCATGCTGCCGAGTTTGGTCCCGAGTCATCCGGAGAAGAATTAGTGCCCAATACCGAGAGTAGCCCTGACAAAGGGAAACGGCGCCGTGCCAGTGTCATCGCGGATAATGCCATGAAAATGGTTGACCATATAGGCGAGCAAATTGAAAATATTTCTTTTTGCTATGGGTTGCATTTGAGGATTAGAGAACAAAGACACACTGTCTTGTTTGTTACCATCCAATACACTCTCTCACCTGATTCGTCAGACCTACGATCGGTAGGTATTAGCTTCTTATTAGGCATTTTTAGACCGGAATTTTCGAAAAGGCAACTAAAAGAAAAGAATTTTTGTAAGTGAAAGGCATTATCTTGTTGCAAGATTTGCAAGATTTATCTTACACAAAATCTTGCAATAAAAAATTACATGGATATATGTGAAATGATAAAAATCGAAAATCAAAAAGCATAAAAATTCAGACTAATTAATCAATCCATCAGGTGAATATCCAATTCTTTTTTCGATTTTTCTATCTTCCTTTGTTCCTCAATTTTTGACATCAATAGTAGCGGAACCAGTTGTCATATGGATAATACCATCGGAAGTGCGGCAAATGATTGCTTAAAACATTTATTATTTTGTTAATTATATTTTTTAAAACAATTTTTGGTGTTAATAAATTTTCCCCAAAAAATATTTGAATTTGAATAAAAATTTCAATGTAAATTCTCCCAAAAATTATTTTTTAATCTTTTCTAAATACCATAAATTGGCCATATGGAAATAAATAAAATTAATTTTTACGTTTTGTGCATTTGGCCAAGCACCATCCATTTCCACGTGTCCAATGTGACATCCTGTTGGGCATATTTGCTATGATGCTAAGAAGAGGAAAATTTTTTTATAAGTAATATAAATTAAAAAATAAACTTAAGAATCATTAAAAAATAAAACCTAAGAATAAAATTTAAGATCGAGTGGATAAAGGACAAAAGTTCAAAAACCCCCTGAGGAAGATGATTTTTTGAATGCTTTTTTTAGATGAATTGTTTTATGTTCAGCTCTATAGGACCAGATTTAGCACCAAATCTGTTCCTAGGTAAAATGCATGTCAGAAAAATGCGGAAATCCTTTAAGCTGCAATTTTTGAACCAATTAGTGCAATTGTTTTGTTTGCATTGGGATAAATCCCGGTGCCATCATACATTTTGTGAGGTAATTTGGACTAGGTGGAGGGACACGCCTACTCCAATGAAAGAATAGAAGCAATGCGAGAGAACATGGGTTTCGAAACGATCAGTCGTTCAGAAAAATAATTAGTTCAATAAAGAAAAGCATATTAAATACCAAATTTTCCTGACGCCTATTTTAATTTTTTGGATGAATTTTTCCGAAAATATTGGAAAAAGGACCAAACTAAAAGTAATCCAATTTTCTACTTACCGAGTCCGGATAAAAGGCATTTCGTTAGCCCTGGTAGACACAGTCAAAATAGTAGGGCCAATGGGTGGTTGCAAAACGGCCTCGTCGCTTTTCCATTATTTGTTTCGCCTCTCTGTCCACTTTGCCCATTTTAGATGCTAAAATATTGAAAAATTAAAAATTTTGATGCATTTTCATATTTTGTAAAAAATACAATAATAAAGAGGAAAATTCGATGTTTTATTTATTAAAAGTCGACAAAATCTATGGCAATCACGGATCGACACAATTAAACGCCTGGGATGATTTTTGAAATTATATTGGTTAGAAAAAAATAAATTTTTGGGAAGGTGGGTTAATCGCATTAGTACATCAAAAAGAGATTGAAGCTGGACCTGGACCCGGGCCTGGACATATCCTGGATCCGGAATCCGGTTCTGGTTTTTTGAGAGACCCGAACTTTTCCCGAACTCCAGGTTCCGGATACAGTCCGCGTTCGTTCACAAAAACCAAGTTCGGGTCCGGTTTTTTCTGAAAATCTCGATCTCTACAAAAAATAGTCAAAAATAGTTTAGATATTCCGAAATATATAAATTAAAAAATTGTTTATTTATTTATTTTTATTTTTTTATACAGAATGAATGAAATTCGCTCTCGGTGGGGGATCAACTGGATGAATAGATGCTAAATTCAAAAGTCCACTTTTAAAAAAAAGTTCGTCTTCATTCAGATACATAGACGAGAGAGCAAGAAGCATCGATTTCATTTATCTTCATAGTTTTTCCGATTTTCCGCTGATGTCAAGAAAGCTTGAAAAGTGAAAAATATATATGTAATGGCATGGTGGAAAAAATTTGATGAAGCGATGTTAGATCATTTTAAAAAAGTGACCAATTTCAATTTTGCCAGAATCATCGTATTTTAAGCAATTTCTCCGTAAATTTATTTTTCCATTTTTGAATTTATTATTCATATATTAAAAATTAAACTTTGTTATCAAAATAGAAAATTAGTTTATATATTACCTATTTGATGAAGATGATTTTTCGTATTCATTTGCATTTAATTTACTATTTTAGTAGACTAAGAACTAATTATAGACTAAGAACTATTTTTGTTACTAAGGAAGACTAAATATAGTATCTCTCACTCTAATATAGGCATAAAACCAAGAGAATTATTGTTTCCAAGGCAACGATTTCCAATAATAACTCTCTCAACAATTCGATTTCTAATTTCATAGCTAGCTATACATTGTAAAAAAATCAGGTTCAAAAAAATTTCGATACTATTTTTAGATATCGATAATCGATAATTCAAAATATGAAATAAAAATTATATTGTTTGTATGCCGATACAGGTTGCGCAATCGGATTTCCGACCAAAAAGTCTGAATTATTTGAACTTATTAATTAAAAACCTGTTTTTTTTATATCGCAAACTTAATAGAATAGAAATATTTTTTATTCTTTCAGAATCAAACAAAGGTTACTTTGGCTTAATTATTTTTCTAATTCACTCATTCCCGAGTTCCATCTTAATTTTCATTTTCATGGCCCATTTTTAGGTTTATTTTAAAAAAAGCTGTTTATATTTTATTCATACAACAGTCATCAGAATATATTTTCATATGGGGGCGATTTTGCAATCACATAAAATAAAAATTAATAAAAAAAAACCATACCTGTTTGCTTTTTTTGCACATTTGACGAGCAATATGACAACCATGATTAAAATGATCAAAGTCCGCGTAGCATTTTTTCTATTTTTTTTCATTTTTCATATGTTCACGTCCTCTGTTCGTTTCTCTTTGGATTTTATCATCAGTTGACAGAGAAAAGACATTTTCATGCAACGGAATTCATTCGAGCGGACCAACCTTCGACAATCCCTATCATGAAACACAGGAGGATAGAAACGAAGGTTGGATTAAGAAAAATTCAAACTGCCTAGAAAAATTTTCAAAACATCTTAGATTAAAGTTTTAAAAGTGAAAGTTGTGCAGAAATTATTTTGAATCGAAAGCTTTATATTATGTTTTGAATTTCCAAAAAAATAGAAAATTAAAAAAGTCTTTCGACTGGCAAGCAAAAAAAAGCTACCTACTAACTCCTTTTTGGCTAAAATGATTTTTACTGGCAAACATATATAGCTCTTAATAAATAATTGATCTAACATATAATAAAATAACCTTATTTGATTTTTATTTTTTCGAAATTGATCCAAAAAAAATTTATTTCAACGATAAAGCGGCACGCTTTTATGGACAGAATTTTTTAGCTACTTATTTAAAGATTTTCTTGTTAATTTTCTTGTTTATTATTAAAAACATAATAACCAAACAATACTATACCAGTTCCAGTTGAATCTGTATCTCTAAATATAATTCTACGCTTTCTTGTTCTGGTCCTGGGTAGTGCTGCTCAATATTCTCGATTTCGATTCGAGTACGAAGTTTTTTCGATCTCGGATTTAGGCGCGAAACCAATTGTTAAACACTTAATTTTCTTTATGATTGAATGTGTTAAGTGACAGCCGAACGTATTTTAACGATTTTAAGTAGGATTGTAGGATTCCCCGCGGGGACGGGGACAGATTTTCGCAGTATCCCCGCGGGGACAAAAATTTTTAGAAAAATCGAAAAACTTTTGAGAACAGATCGTTATATAAAGAAAATTCGCCATTTAATTGGTAAAACAATTTTTTTGAGCATAATTCAATAGTATTTAAAAGGTAAACCTTGGTTCCTATAGGAATCGCAAGAGAAATTTTTTGGCCTTTTTTAAATTTCTTAAAAATAGTCCAATTTTTTGCAACAGTATTTTGTAGAATTTTTATATTTTGTAGAGGGGGTGCCGACGGCCTTAATAGGAATCGCCGGAGAAAAAAATTGACAATCAGGCGCATTTCTGGGTATTAATTCTCGTATCCCGAAAAATCGAGTTTCGAGCAGTACTATTTCTGGGTATATTTCGTCATTGATGCTTCATCGGAGTTTTTTTTTGAACATTTGTCAATAAAATTCTATACATCAACTTTCGTGGAAGTCAAGAAGGAACCATCATCATGGTAATTACTCTTAAATTAATTTTCGTTAGTAAAGAAAAATTTATAGAAACAATGAGTTAGAAAAGGTAAAATAGGAAAAAAGAATAATATTTTTTTAAATGTCACTTAGAAATAAAAATTATCCATGCATAATTACAGGTCGACAATTTAATTCTTATTAAAATTGAATTCAATGTATAAATAATTCGCTTAGGATCTAATTATTATGAGATAGACATTTTTAAAGTTAATAAGCAAAAGTTATCATATGTTTAAAAATTGCATTAATTGCTTAAAAAATCCGGCATGATTATATATTTTTTAAATTTAGATGTTGCCCTTGCTCTTCTGTTTTTGCATAATTTTGAGTCCCAGTCTCACTTTGGAAGAGGAAACATCGTCGGAGAAAATAACATCATGTTCGTTTCAATGTTTTCCTTAACCGTGTTTTAATCCTTTAAAGAAAAAATGAGATTCGAGAAATAATAACGATATTACTAACATTTTTCAAGCTTTGCTAGATTAACCCCGCTGCTTAATTGTAAGAAAATAGAAATTTTATAATTATTATCTTATGATTAAAAAGGGTTTCAAACGAATAAATTAAATAGCCCTTAAGCTTAGAATATTCAATGAGGCTACAATATTTTGACGCATAAACTAAGGAAAATTACTTCAAACCTATATTTTAAAAATAATTTTTAATTTTTGTGATAATTCTTATTCTTATTTTAGATGATCTTGATACAAAAAAGGTTCTTGATGAGGTCAATCACGCCGTTGCTGCAACCACCGATCTAGTGGAGAAATTTGCAATTATTTCAGAGAAGTCAAGCGTCGTGGTTAAATTGCTCACGACACTTGCATCTATTCTGAAAGAACTCTGAAAGAACACTTCAATTTAAGTTTTTTAATTTATTAAATGTTTTGGGTCCTTAAATAATAAAAGACGCGATGTCAATAAAGTCTATTATTGAAGGGGGGACAAATGATTAATATAAGAGGGGACCTTTAATGGGGAAACAAAGAAGTTAATATGATGTTCAGGGACAAGAAAAGATGAGTAGTTTTTGTTTAAATTATCTGATATATTGTTATAATATTGTTTTTAATCAGGACATAAGAATGAGAAAAATTTTCTCCAATTTGAATTTTTATCTTTTATCAATAAACAGAAATTAAGTAAATTGGAGGTATTCCAATGACTTTAATATTGTTGCATTATCACTATTGTTGACTTTTTTAGTAAAGATCAATATTATTTATTTTTATTAGCCTGGAAGCGATGCCTACAATGCCACGAAGCGTCTACACAACTTTGTTCTACACAAGTTTCAGAAGATGGAGAACCTCATCGAAGTCAAAGCCCACGAGACATTGCTCTACCAAACTTTAATGGACTACGATAATGTAAGAAGGGGGCCATTATTAAGAAAAAGAAGGGGGCTACTATTTTAAAAAATCTTATAATGGACATTTAAAATATCCTTCTTCATTTACAAACCACGGTGTGTTTTTTAAATATCCATAAAAGTTTCCTTAAATTTCATTTTGGGCGTTATTTAAATATCATTTAAAACCCTGATTCTATAGCAATAACAAAATATGCTCATAGACAAAATTTCTCTTGGGTAAAAAAACAAAGAACTTAAACTGTAAGTCAAAAATAGATAATTTTGATATGATGATGAATTTAGAAATGAATTTAAATTCTAAAACAATATAATTCAGAAATACCTTTTTATTTCTATTTTTATTTTCTTTGGAATTTTAATGAAATTATTTTATAAATTTTTAAAGAAAAATTTTCAACATGATAAAAAATCTATTTTCAATTAATGTCAGCTTTTGTTTTTTTACCACTTTGTAATTTTGTCCGTGAGAATATTTTGTATTGCTATAGGATTCTGGATTTTGATGGATATTTAATGCCCATTACAACGATAATAATGCCCATTACAACGGAAATTCAATAAATATTTGAATAACGCACATTAAGATGGTTTTAAAAGAATGAAAAGGTCACCAGAAATAACTTGCCCAATATTAATTTCCAATGGAACTTTCCAAATTAAATCAATCACAAATAAAATTTTTTCGCTCATGATGAACCAGCCCTTTTTTATTGCAAAATTAAATTTGTAAAATAATTAATTATACTTGATTATATATTATTAATATATTAAAATATATTTTTAATTTTCTGGTGATTGTTAATTATTATGTAATATAAAAATATATTTTTAATTTTCGGGTGATTGTTAGTGATTGTTAGCCAGTTATGATTTGTCCTAAGGATATTCTTTTATCAAATAATGCTTATTTTGAAGGATACTTAAAAAGCATCTATAAAAGATAGTTAAAATAACGTCTTAGCCCAGTAAGAAGAAACGCATAATATTTTATCCCCTTTTTGCAGAAAGTGACGATGAGCATTGTGTCTATAGAACCGGCATTCAAACTGATCACTGACCCTGACGGAAAACGTGCAGAGTTTAAAGAACGATTTCAGCGGGAGTGCAATTATGAGGACACCCCATTACAAGCGTTACAAGTAAGATTATTCTTTAAATTTATTGATAAAAATAAGTTAAATAATGCATGTATTCGTTTAGAAAATTAATCATTTTTTGTTTTTGATTTTGCTCTTTTTTCTATAAATGCACTTTTCATTTATTTTTAATGATATTACTAAATGACAAAGGATGGACAAAAAAGATATGCCTTAAAAATTATTTCCTGATATAACAATCAAATATCAAATTATGCATCAATTCTGATATTGCATAAGCTCTAGTACTAATAAGTTGAGGACCAATTTTGGAAACGAAAAAAAGAAATTCTCGAAGAATAAAATAATTTTAGGATAAAAATAATTTTTGGCTTATAAATTAAAAATTTTCTTTGAAGTTTCTATTTCCAAAAAATGTATTTAAAACCTCATTTTTAAGAGATCAGTTTTGTTGAATTATAAAAAATAATTCAAAAATATTTTTCGATCAGTTCAATTATATAATTTTCGGTATATTTTTAAGCTAATATGCCCGAAGCTTTTGACTGTTTATTTTATTATTATTTCGTTAATATTATTTTTTTCAATGATATTTTTTGGTTAATATTAGCATTTTTGGTTGTCCAACTTCCATTATATAATATTAAAATTTTAGTGGCTTAATCAAGTGGCAAACAAAAGGTGCCACCTGCCAACCAATCGAAAAGCCAGAACATATGCGCGATGTGTCATGATTTTTGACAGGATCGAAAAAGGCATCGGTTCACTTTCACCAGTTTATCATGAACTGAAAACAAGTATTTTGAATAATTTTTTTGATATAGATTTTAAATATTTTTTAAATTAAGAATTCTTCGAAGCGTTTGTCCAAATGAATGAGTTAACCAAAGAAGACATGTTAAAATTGTTTGAACAAAGTAAATTTGCCTTTTTTATTAAAGATAGTTGATATAAAGAAAAAAAGTATTCGATTAGTTTTGTGGTTTTCAATCAGGATCGGGACTGGGACTGACCGGTACTAACCTAAACAATTTTTTTATTTTCAACAATTTTTATCTAAAATTTTATATCAAAAAATATTCAGAAATTATGCATTTTTTAACCTGATCGATTGAATAAATTTTTGTAAAAATTTTATCAAATTTTTTCGCATAACATTACAAATTTTTTGTATGATTTTTTTGAAATTTCTAAAAAATCATCGGTGCTCCAGCCTGCCCTATTTTTCCTTTGCCTTCATTTCCTTATTCAACTCATGAAAATTTTAAATGTCGGATTTCATAAACCTCCAGCCTCTTGACTATAGTCTTGGGTGATATTGGGTTGGGAACTGAGGAGTCGGAGGTCGGAGACAGATGGAGAAAAAATGAAATAGATTATTGGTTGTAATTTTTTGACATTTTAAAGCAAAAATTTAGTTTTTTAAGGAAATTTCACCATTAAAATTTAAAATTTTTTATTATTTTTTTTTTAAATTTCGCCATAAATGCCATTCTTAGGGGGTGCATTTTGGTCCCGGTCAGTCCCGGATTTTAAAACCGGGACCGGGATTCTGGTCTCGGTGTGACCGGAAATTCCGGACCGGTCCCGGACCCTACTTTCTACCAACTGGATCGTATTTATGCCCAATTTTGATGAAATTTACAGATAAAATCAAGTGTCTCATAAGAGGAACGTATTCATAATTCAGAAAATTATTGGATTATCATTTTACTGTAACTACATGATAATTATTATTTTTTGTTTATTTAGAATTGGGAAGGCAGAGTGTCATCACCGCAATTCGTGAAACAGTGGAAATTTTTGCAGACGCATTTGAGAGGTCAAATTAAAATTTAGCAATAATTTATCAATAAATATTATTGAGTTTGAAAAATATTTTGCTTCATTTTCTTTTTTTAGCTTTTTTGGAAGTATAAATTTCAAGGATATATTATCTTATTAAGTTAAAAGTCGTCTATAAAGTAGGCTCAGGATATGGCTCCGGCTCATGCTCTGTTGTGCTTCAAAAAAAGTTGAACACAATATTTGCATTTATAATTATTGTATAATTTGGAAAAAAATTTTTTGGAAACCTGAAATAGAAAAGATGAATGGATACCACGGAATCTAGTCCGCTTAAGAATCTTTAAAAAATAACAAATAAATAATAAAAAAATTCTTCAGGCCATGTCTTCTGGATTCAGTAACCGAGTTCAAAGGATGGAATCGAGTTGCAATCTACGATTTGGTGGAAACGTTAAGGCAGCATCTTTACAAATTGGTAATCCTTCATTTTAATTTCTTATATAAAAATTGACATTTTGGGAATTATTTCATTTATTTTTTTTGGGAATTATTTCATTTATTATTGATTCCCATTTTTTGGGGAATTATTTCATTTATTTTTTGGGAATTATTTCATTTATTATTGATTCCCATTGTTTAAATTCTCTCATTAAATTTGCTAGTAATTTTTCAAAGGGGTGTCGTTGGTTTCGTTATGGGCCACCGGCTTGTATTATTTCGTTTTCCTATTGAAATTATCAATTCTTTGGATAATTTTTTTCCTCCAAACGCACGAATTTTTGGTTGAATTTCGCTTAATTTCCAATTCTTATGCTGGGAAACCCAGCGCGAGCGGGGGACCCTTGCAACAAACTTAGTACCCAGTATCAGTCTCGAATATTGGGAACTTCAGATATCGAACATACCTAAACCCTGACAAATTTTAAATTTTTTAATATTTTTTGTTTATTATATAGGGCTAAAAAACTAAAAAATTAATTTATGCTTATCAAAAATTTTTGGAAATTTTCAGCCATTTTTGAACCCCCTTTATCTGTTTACTTATTGCATTTCCTATTCCCTTTACAACAAATTACATACCAAATTGTTATTACTTTTTCATTCTAAATCAATACTACAAATAATTAGTGAAATATACATTTTAAAATTTAGAGTGTGGTCCAGGCTGCATGCATTTCACTTGAATCCAACAAAGAAGTGAGAAAACAATATTTCGCTGAGCTCGAGGAAATGCTCCATGGAACGCTGACAAAGATAGCCAATTGGCTGCCAAGAAAATTAGTAAGACATTTATTAATAGAATTTTTTGTATCGATTTTTATTCAACTAAGTACATGTTCAAAAATTAGCATAATTTACGTTCATTTTGGATATAATCAGATATTTAACAGAGTGCCGGAATACGGAAACTGAACAAAAATTAGGAAAATGAAAATTGAACACTTTTTTTTATAAAAGATAAGAAGAATTTTATCTCCTTTAAGAGACCACATAACCCGTTTCCATCGGACACTCACGGTTACGGGTAGGGTAACCGATATTAATGCCATACCTTGGTTACCCACAAATCACCCGTGGTACGACTTTTGCAGATCATATTATTTATAACTCACATCAGTTTAAACGAAGCCCTAGAAAACGAGTTTAATGTCAAAAAATAGAGCCAAAAATTATCTAAAAAATTATTCTAGGCTAGTACCAAATGTAAAAAAATTATGGCCAAATTAATAATTTTGGCCAATTCACAGTATCATTAATAATTTTGGCCAATTCACAGTATTTTGGCTATAACTTTTTTCAATGGATTAATTCGAAAGGGCTTAAAGGGAACATTCCCTACTGTAAGTCGGAATTTGCATAACCTATTCCGACCATTTTACAGAGCATCCACGCAAACCATGGAAAATTTAAATAATGAATTCCCTCGCAACCAGAAATTAAAGTTATTTATTTTTTAATTTTTTAACAAACGGTCGTTCATCCACACGGATCATCCACCCGTTGGTGGGTGTCATCGATCATATAGTTTACAATCACTAAGCTTGATGTGCCATAAAAACGGTCGAGTGTTAAATATAAATCGAATTTGTGAATAAGATCCAAAAATATTCATGTTTGGCCTCATTCTTCACTTCCAGAGATAGAGAGGCGGCGCCTCGGCAATGGATCCGACATGAAAGAATCGAATTAATGAGGCCAAACATGAATATTTTTGGATCTTATTCACAAATTCGATTTATATTTAACACTCGACCGTTTTTATGGCACATCAAGCTTAGTGATTGTAAACTATATGATCGATGACACCCACCAACGGGTGGATGATCCGTGTGGATGAACGACCGTTTGTTAAAAAATTGAAAATTAAATAACTTTAATTTCTGGCTGCGAGGGAATTCATTATTTAAATTTTCCATGGTTTGCGTGGATGCTCTGTAAAATGGTCGGAATAGGTTATGCAAATTCCGACTTACAGTAGGGAATGTTTCCTTGTTAGATTTTCTAAAGATAAACTTTTTGCACTATTTTTTCTCACTAAACTCATTTCTATAGGTTTTGTTTAAAAAGTCATGATAGGCAAATGACGAAATATCTGCAAATGTCGGGTCTGCAAATCACAAACTTTTTTGACACTATGGCATATTGGAAGAAAGTTTTGTTTTTTGGATAATATTGATAAAATTTTCTATTTTTTCTCATGATATCTAAGAAAGTGAACACTTTTGTATTTATATTTAAAATTTTATTAAGTTTTTTTTAGATTAGTCACTTTTCTTAAAACAATATCGATTTTTCGTTGCATCAATACTTGTTCAATACTTTTTAAAATAAGTACCGAATAGGTTGGTTATTCAGGCTTAATTCCCTCTGAAATACCAGACTGTCAGGATTTTTAATAAGAAAAAAATATTAGTTTTTTATATAAAAGGAAATTTGAACAAATAAATAAAATACCAAATATAAAATGAGATTGTAATAAAAGTTGTTGATAATCATTCTTCCCATAGCTCTCTAAACTATAAAAAAATTTCTCCATTTAAAATCCATAATTTTACTGTAATAAAAAACTTAAATTTAGTCCAAAACATGGCCACATGTCAGTTCGTCCACAGCAATTTCAAAGATCCCCGCTTACATTGACACATCCGATCCTGTCATCATGAATCAGACCGCAGCAGCACTACAGAACACACTTGATTTAATGGGTCCCCAAGAGTGAGTTAAACGATTTTATTACAGATCATTGAAATTATTCTTAATACAATTTATTATTTTTATTCTTATCTCGGGTGAATTATGATTCATTTGCTATAAGTAAACTTTATAGGAAATAATGTAACACCGCACTAACAAGGGAGGTTTTTGAAGTGTTACGTTTATTTCGGGACCCATTCCAAAATGTAGAATACCTACACTAACCGTAGCATTATCATATTTATTTGTGCTACAAATAGCAAAGAATTTTTATTTTTATATTAAATTTTTAAATAATTTTTTCCATGCTTTAAGCGCGAGTTGTCCGGTGTGGTTTTAATGCTTGCTTGATATCATTAATGAAACTATTCCCAAATAAAAAATCAAAAAATATATATAACTTTATCTATAGTTTTTAATTGACGTCTATCCATCCGCCCATTCATCTATGTATACACCCACCCACTCATCCAGCTCGTGGTTAAAGCACGTCGAAATTTTTTTAAAAATTAATATAAAAATTCATGGCCTTTTGTAGCACAACTAAATATAATAATACCACGGTTAGTGTGGGTATTCTATATTTTGGAATGGGTCCCGAAATAATCCGAGCATAAAACACTTTAAAAACCTCCCTTGTAATTTAAAGGTTAACAATCAGAGGTTTGTAAATATTCATTATTGCTTAGATTATAGACACTTAAGGATCCGTACCTAAGTACACGACACTCGAAAACCGACATTTGTGATGGTTCAAACCTGACACTTTAGGTCCAGAGAATTTTGTTCTACGTTGTGCCGACATTTGCTGCCCATTCGTTATAACTTGGCTCAAACGCAACCTAAAAAATGAATTCAATATCAAAAAATTGATATAAAATTAGCTTAAGCACGCTCGAATTTGTCCATTTTGGAAAAAATTATGGCCAAAATACTGTGAATTTGGCCAAAAATATTATTTTGGCATAAATTTTTTTCACAACAGACCAATTTGAGCGAGTTCTTCTTATAGCTAATATTTTTCTTTATTTAATGACGTGGAAATAATTTTTCTAAGTTCTATTTGAACCTAGTTATACCAATATCCGCAAATATCGGGGCATTAAATGTCTTATAACCTATCTACACATTCTATGTTTTTATTTTTCGTAAAGTTAAAAAAATGTGCCAAAATACTTAATACTTAATACTAATCTTTAACAATCGGATCCTTAAATTAGGGTTGCAGGAATCCCCGCGGGACGGGTCACCGCGGGGACGGGGACTGGCGATCCTCGCGGAGATGGGGACGGGGACAGATTTCGCGGGGTCCCCGCGGGGACAAGAATTTTTTCTGTCTTTTAATTATTAAAAAAAAATTTCGATAAATAAATTAAAAACTTTTTAAAATTATTTTTATGACAATTTTGAAATTTTTCTAGAAATCCGAGAACCATGAAAAAAATTTCGAGTTCTTTTTTGATAAATTTTCAAAATCAAAAATTTACAAAATTTTGATAAAACTTTTTGTTCGAAGGTCCTATAATTTTTAGATTTTTTTCAAAAATCTCAAGTACAAAATTTTTTCAAAATGAAAAATTTCTTATTTAACATATAGGGCAATGGCGGATCAGGATTTCGGCTTGGAGGGGGGTACCAATGTCCATGAGCTCGAAGGGGGTACGCGTAATGAGGAAAAATTTGAAATATTCATTTAAAGGGGGTGCTTAGGGGTGTATTTTTCATTTTTCTCTTGAAATTAAGCAATTTTACTTTAAATGTATCCATTTTGGGGGGTCCGGAAACAGGGACCGCCAGGAGAAATTTTTGAGATTTTAGACCAATTTCCTAAGAAAAGTTTTCGATTTTTTCTATTTTACCTCCTATGGGAAAATTTACATTTCCGCCTCTGATATAGGGCTATCTATATCTTATATCAAACGGACTGGGCCTCTAATAATCCTATAATAACGAGAACTCAAATAAGGGGAACAAAACGTGGGGACTCAATTGTGGAGATACAAATGACCGATTTTCGAGTCCTGAGTACTACACTATTATAGTTGTGTCGGCTGCCCAATAGGGGCCGCCGGAGAAAAATTTTCATTTTTTTTCTAACATTTCATATAAAAAAAAACTTTACTTTTCAGTCATTTTTCCCCACAATCTCCCAAAAATGATGATTTAATTTGGCCGATTTCCCCATTCTTAGGGGTGCATTTTGTCCACGTGTCCCCGCGGGGACAAGGCCCGCGGGGACGGGGACTGGCAACCCTCGCGGGGACGGGGACCCCGCGGTAACCCTACCTTAAATGTCGGGCCCTCAAATGCAATTCCTCAATTGATGCATTACGTTAGTTTATATATGTTTAATAGGTCCTATAATCCTATAATAACGAGAACTCAAATAAGGGGACCAAAACGTGGGGACTCAATTGTCCTACCGTATTTCCTGTATTAAGACCCCAGGGGGATTTATTTTTCANNGGGGGGGGGTCTATTACAGGGGGGGGGACTAATTGCAGGGCGGACTTAATACAGGAAATACGGTATGTATTAATTGAAATTTGATAGAGATTCTGAATAATTAGTGAATTGTTCCAAATATAAAATAGAATAGATATGAATTGGACGAAAATTTGTGTGAAAAGAAATCCTAAAAGTAGGGTGCCATTGCATGGAATTAAAGGATTTTTGCATAATCTAACAAAGTAATATGTATATAGATATGTACACACGGTCATGTTGATGGATTTGTCCTACGGCGATGCTGATTACTTCGTGTACAACTGCGACAACACTACATGCATGGAACTGACAACATATCAACTCAAAGTTGTTTGCTACCGATATGAAGTTGGACAACAGATTCGAATTGCGATGGCTCACCAATGGCTTGTTGAGAATTCGTACCGTGTTCAGTCGACTATAGCGTAAGAAAGCAAAAAATAACCAAAATAAATTAAAATTTAGCGAAAAATGATAAGATGGTTGAGATTATTAACTTTTATTTAGGTTTCCAACAGATGTTGAATAAGAAATTGGAAGAACATATAAATATTAATTTCATTTAACATGTGATTAACGTGAAGACAAAAACCAAAAGCATTAAAAGTTAAAACTGACAGAGAAAAGTTAATATTAGAAAAAGTTAATATTAGTGTTCCCGGTTTAGTTGCAGTTTGTGCGTCCAAAGGAATTTTATGCGTCGAATGGGATTTCATGCATCCAATAAAATTTTATGCGTCCAATCAGAGAATATGAGTCTAAAGAAATTTTTATGCGTCCATACGGAGAATATGAGTCCAATCAAAACTGCGTCCAATCATATAATTTCACTTTAATGAATTTTTGATTCATCAATTTACTCACTCCTCAAAAAATCCCAACAATTTCCAAAAAAATATTGGTTTTTACCAAAAATGATCAAATTTCTTAAAGTTCAAATCCTCAATTTTTTAAATATGCCATGTTTTGAAAATTTTTGGCATGTTTTGCTGCGATTTTTTCAGCCGATTTTTTTTAAATTTAAAAAAAATTATTAACTTACTAAAATTAAATTTTGACGTGAAAAGATTAAAAAAGATGGACTATATGGATTCTACCCCTATAGGATCACTAAATTAAGGAATTTTTATTCTTCTAGAGAATTTCGACCTCATTAAAGGTATTTCCTCTCATTCAGGATAAATAATAAATATTTCACAAAAACATAGGTATTTTTTTTAGTCTTTTCTGCAGCTAAACAAATCATAATCTTATAGAATAAAAAACTGGAAAACATTTTCAGAAAATTTAATTAGTAAAAAATATTATTAATATCTTCATATCTTTTAGCATTCAAACCAGAAAGAAACCAGATCAGTACCTTGTTGAGCTGTTTGAGAAGCTGCAGGAAAAGCATCCGAATATCACATCAACGAAATTGTTTTCCAATGCACTCTTTCTGCGAAAGTCAATGCCATGGCAACCAGAAATTTTGCAGCAAATTTTGATAGGATATGGCATCGGACGAATCGGAGGCAAATGGCCCATAGGAAACGTCAGTTATGTTGACTTCCAGCAGCCATATGATATCGGGATACAGCTATTTCTGCATCTGTGAATGATTTGCTCCCGAAAATATTATGTTTTTGAAATAAAAATGAGAGAATAAGCCTAAATAAAGAAGTTTAATACTGTTATTGTTTGTTATTGAATTGGTCAACAAATGGGATCAATTTTAATGAAATTTTAAGAAAAATGATAATTGCAATAAATCCATTACAAACTAATTGATAACGAAAAGTTTTCTTTGTTTTCTTACAAGGGAACTTCCCGAGGTGCCAGTATTCAGATCACAATCTTAATCTTACTAATTGACAATTCCGAATTTTTTGATGAAATTTGAATCATATTTTTGAATATTTATTGACACGATTTGAGGGGATCAAATGTCTCACATATTGATGAAAATCATTTTGTCAGTTAAATATATTTATTGTCTATTGAAGGCAGAGAAGCAAAAAATGAGAAAAGAATAGTGTGATTGTAAAGCATAGGAACTACGAAATATCATGATACCTTAACTTCGAAAACGCAAAAAATAATGAATGCTTACGATAAAAATTGGGTGCCGATTGAATTGCATTGAATCCTCGATTTTTCGAAGCGAATTTCTTATTGTCATCTGTTATGGGAAAAGTGAATGGACAGAGAAAAAGAAATCAGACTACAATATGTTTTAACACAGCATAATTCTGCGTCAAAAAATCGAGGAGCTAAAAAAATTTGGAATTCAATGGCGTTTTTGCGCTCATTTTATATTAAAAGGACAGAAATATTTTAATAAACTTATTAGATTTTTAGGCTACGATTTTTTCGGGTTATTTGTTATTTCTCAAAAAAAAAGATTTGTCCTGCAGTATTTTTCGCTATTATTTTTTCGGGCCAGTGTTTTGTGTAGTATACCTACTATAGTAAACCTCCTTCACCTTCATACTTTTTTGTTTCCTTTTCTTTTTGCTTATTAGATTAGAGGATGATACTACTAAAAAGGTAATATCATCCTTTTTTGAACCTGGTATAAAAATATCAGATATAAAATATTTGAAAAATAAGCGGATATTATTTGTTTTATTTAATAAGAGTAAAATCGAATCTTAAAAATTGGCCTGGATAAATTTTTTTAAATATCTTTATCCGGTGTAAATCCAAATGTGAATTCGAGAATCATCTGCAGAGAAAGAGAAACTGACAAGTGAGAGAGAGTGTGCAGGATAGAGTGTGGAGTGAGTGAATATGGAGTGAGAAGGTTAGAAAGTGTACTGGGAGTATGGGATGAGAGAGAAGGGTGGGAGAGTGGTGAGAGTGAAAAGTGAGAGAGAGTAGTAAGAGAGAAGGGTGAGAGAATGTGATGAGATAAGCGGTAAGAGAGAAGGATGAGAGAATGTTGTGGAAGTGAAGGGTGAGAGTGTGTACTGAGAGGTGAGAAGAGTGATAAGAGAGAAGGGTGAAAGTGTATGGTGAGATAGAAGGGTGAGAGAGTGACAGTGGTGAGAGAATTGGGTGACAGAGATGGGAAGAGAGTGGGGGGGAGAGAGAAGGTTGAAACAGTGGGGGTGATAGCCATTCGTAATGCCCTAACAAAAAATTTGATGTCAAAAATATTCTGCGGTCGCCAGAATGTGTCCGGGTTGCACGATTTTCGGAGGTCGGATGTGTACATTGGAACGAAAAGCACTGTCTGACCTCCTTTTTCCTAATTGAACTTACAAGGAACACTTACTTAGTGAAGCGCTCTTTAAGTAATGCGAATCATTCAGAAAAATAGTACTTATTGAGTACTACTTATATACAAAATACTAAATGCTGATACACAGAAAATTTTTGAGAAAAATTAATTTCAATTAATTTTTTCCACGTGCTTTAAGCACGGGGCTTCGACGGATCTGAGGCCTGCTTGGTCCAAAATAAATTATTTCTTTTTCAATCCGATTTTGGACCAAAGGTAAAATGTTGTTAGGAAAAAAATTTTTATATTTTGGATGTATTGATTTCCTCAGAAAGTAAATATTTTTGGTAAAGGCCTGACATGAGGGAAGGGCGGAAATTCAAACCCGCTCTATGGAAAATTTATTTCAATAAATTTGGAAATTCTTCTAAAATATCTCGGGTCAATTCTTGCCACGTAAAATTATCTTTATTCTAGCCAATGATGCATATATTCCGGAACTACTAATTTTTATTGATTTTATATGATTTTTTCTTTTTTTTCAGAACAAAACGCCCGAAGGACAAAAATATTTGCTTTCTGAGGAAATCAATACATCCAAAATATGGAAATTTTTTCCTAACAACATTTTACCTTTGGTCCAAAATCGGATTGAAAAAGAAATAATTTATTTTGGACCAAGCAGGCCTCAGATCCGTCGAAGCCCCGTGCCTAAAGCACGTGGAAAAAATTAATTGAAATTATTTTTTCTCAACAATTTTCTGTGTATCAGCATTTAGTATTTTGTATATAAGTAGTACTCAATGAGTTCTATTTTTCTGAATGAGTCGCATTACTTAAAGAGCGCTTCACTAAGTAAGTGTTCCTTGTTAGAACAGAGAAGCAGAAAATGTGAAAGAAAAGCAGAGAGGCGAAAAAGAGAGATGACACATGTGCTCATTATGAAGCATAATTGTACTGTAGTTTAATGGCTTGCTTTTCGTTCCGATGTAGACATCCGACCTCTGAAAGTCGTGCAACCCGGACACACGCCAGCGACCGCACTATAGATCAAAAATTAATTTTAAAATGAGCCCGCAGTCATTTAAATTTCCTTCAAATAATTTTCAAGGGCCTTTTGCTTCAGCTTTTCGAGATGATGAGATTTTCAAAAAATTTGAAATATTAATTAAATTTCTTTTAAAAATATTTTTTCTTTCGTAAACAACTTCTGTCGAAATCTTTGGAGACGATTTGAATTGGTCCCTGGTAAAAAATGAACAGAAATTTAAAATTTATTCTTTTGGCCATAGCTTTTTCAATGGGCCAATCTAATTAAATCTCAGCTCTTTTTTACCCTTTTGGCTCTTTTTTATGATATCATTTCTCATTTCTTTAAGTTGCGATCAACCAAGTTAAAATTTTAATGACACGTAAAATGACCGGAAATAATGTTCAATCCCTTTTTGGGACCTTGAATGCAACTGTCCTTTGAGGATTCATTCACACTCAGGAAGGGAATTGGACTCCGAGCGGCGACCAACGCTCGTTTAACCTATCCTATATTGTTTTTTCTCCCCGCGCAGATAAGCGAAGGGAGGGTAGAAAATTTGGTTTTAAAAATATACGGTTGTTCATCCATGCGGATCATTCGCCCTTTTGGGTACCATGCAAAAACAGTATTAGGAGATGTGCAAAAACGTGTAAGAATTAATTCAAAAGACAAAATGATAAAAATAAACCGGAAATTAATCATATATGATAATAATTATACATTAAAAGATGGATATCATCCAAAGGGCCAATGATCCGCCTGGATGAACGACCGTTCGTTTATTTTTAAAACTGATTTTTCTACCCTTCACTATCTGTAAATCAACAAAAACATTTAGCACAAGACAAACAAGTACATACAATCACAATTTTCCAGCAAAGACATCGTTTGGCTCGGTTCCTGAAATCAGAAAATGATGCAAGCTTTTGGGGCTATTTTTTATCATTTCTAGTCTTGAGTATCAAAAAACAATTGCTCTTATTATGAAAGCAAAATTAACAAAATTGCAGAAAAAGAATTGCTATTATAAAAATTGTCAGAGTATTAAAAATCATCATATTGTGGCGTTGAGATTTAAGACTGCCGTTTTGATCAATACTTCCAAAAATAGGTATAATGTTATTTTACCTTTTTGGCCTTTTTAATTTTGTAGCCAAATTTCGAAAAAAATGAAAAGAGAATTCGAAAAAATTGCCAATTAATTTAAATATTAATCTAATGAAAAAAAATTTTACTAATTAATTGGGAAAAGTTAATAATCTGAATAAAAAAATCAAATTAATTTATGAATAAATTATGTGTAAAATGTAAAATTAAATACATGGGAGAAAACATTATAAATCAAAAAATTTATAATAACGAAGAAAATGCGCTTTTTTCCTTCCTTGCTCATTATCCTTGTCGTGGCAATGTCCCGCGGAACTGAAGCTCAAGAAAAAGGTTTGTGGCAGTAAAATAAGCCTGAAACTAAAGATAGTTATTTAAAAAAACACGTGCCAGTGTCATGTAGCAGTAGTCAGGAGGGACACGTAAAACATAGTCACGTACTAAAAACTGTTGAAAAGTAAGGTAAGTGAGAGCATTTGTTGCATAAAAACCAATATAATTTAATTCTGAAGTTGTTCTTGCGTACTACGGTAAAAAATGGGCTTTTATCTAATTATTATTTTTAAAAAATACATGGATCTATGGATCTAATTGCTTCTTTAAAATTCAACGCCTTCGAGTTGAAAATTATTATTCTCTTAACTAGCGTTTAATTCATTAAATTTCATTCATTTTAAATAAAAACTATGGGAAATCCATCAATTTTCAGCGAAAAAATGGATAAAAGAAATTTCCTATTTTTCTGCAATTTTTTTAGATTTTGCCTTTCACTCTCGGGGGCTATACGAAGATGCTGAATCCGAATCTAACATCATAACGTCACATCATCAAGTAAGAGAATTCATTTATTTTATTTTGACTAATAGATTTTCGGTTTGAAAGTTCGTTCCAAATTTTTAGACAACCGAAAATTCAACTTTTTCAATCTCCTCCTTCGGCACCCAAGCCTGCCGCGGTTGGCGTTCGATGACCTGCAACTTTCGGTGAGCGATGTGCAAGTGTCGGTCAACAGCTTGAAGCTGAACGTGCCCAATCTGCGCTTAACAATTGGGTGAATTGGGCGATTTGAAACCAGAAGAATAGACTTCGATGTCATAAAATTGTCAAATTCAAATTACTGCAATGAGTTCAATAACTATAAGTATATTTATTGGAATAGTACAGTTTATGCACCAAATTAAAAATTTTTCTCAAACTTTTTCACACAAAACAAAGTTTGAATGAAAACTGATTGTTAACAAGGTCAAAGGAAAGTCTAAAAGACAAATTTTGACAATTTTTAAAAATTGTTCTTTTTTTGTTATTTTTTTATTTTTTTCATGAGGTTTCCAGGCTATACTTCAGTTGGTACCCCCCCCCCC
>LDKF01000279.1:52375-81955 GCA_001026735.1 Rotylenchulus reniformis | reverse complement strand
TGTTTTTGGTGCCGAAAGGCGGAGTCGTCGGGCCTCCAACCACGGGACAACTCTGTTGTTCAGGTAATCGCTGATGGCAGCCCCTGCAGCTTCGTAGCTTTCAGATCTGGCCAAGACTGTGATGTCGTCGGCGTAAGTTGTTATGTGGACGCCTGCAGGGGGTTCCGGTAGGGTAGCCGTGTAGAAGTTGAACAGCGCGGGGCTGATGACTGACCCTTGAGGGACGCCTTGTCTGAGGACACGGGACCTTGAGGTGACTCCTCGGAACTCGACCATGGCTTGACGTCCGCGAATGTAGTTCACGGTCCACCGTTTGAAGAGTGGTGGAAGATCCGTTGTCGCGATGTCGGACATCAGTTGACGATTGTCGACAGTGTCGAATGCTTTGGACAAGTCCAGCGCGACAGCGACAGTGCGTTCAACTGGTTTCCGGCGATTAAGGCCGTCGGTGATGAACTGGTGGATGTCCATCAGAGCTGTTGTCGTACTGCGCAACTTGCGGAAACCGTGTTGATGGTCAGGCGCTGGGAGGTGTTGTTGTAGAGCAGGTAGCATAAGCCGTTCAAGAAGCTTGGCGACTGGTGACAGAAGGCTGATGGGCCGGTAGGAATCCGGGGAGCTGTTGTCTTTGCCGGGTTTTGGCAGGGGAATGACGCGTGCCTTCATCCACATGTGGGGGATGTGGCCGGTTTCCATGGACTTGTTGAACAAGGCCGCAATGTACCGATGGGCGATTGGGCCAAGGTGTTTCAGGTGGAGAGCCGAAATGTTGTCGGGACCCAGGGCTTTGGAGGGCTGGGAAGCGTCCATCGCTCCCGCCACGTCCTCGGCTGTCCATGGAGTGTGTGTTGTTGTTTTGGCCTGAGAGACGATCAGTCGTTTGGCTGCTCGACCAGAAGTGAAGGGCTTGCCGGTTGGTCGTTGGTGGAACAAGGCATTCAGCTTGTTGGCACATTTGTTGTTGTCAAGGCAGGGGACGCCGTTGAAGATCAGTGGACTGTTGTTCTTTGGGGGCTCGGCCCCGTTGATGCTTTTGATTGCGTTCCACAGCTTCTTGGTGCCGGCCTTGCACTGCTTCAAGTAGTCGAGCCAAATGGCACGTCGGAACGATGACACAGTTGCAGTAATGCGCTTAGTGAGTTGACCAATCCGGGGGCTCGTGGGATCACGGCTGCGGATGTTGTCCCGCTCCTTAGCCAGAGCGATGGCTTCAGGAGGATGGTACGGGCGCATTTTTGGAATGCGGCCGGCCGGAAGATGGCGTCCAGAGGCTTTGAGGATGGCGGTGCGGAGGCGGATCTCTCCGTTGTTTACGTTGTCGGGGAGTGGAAGGGCTGACAGACTGTCGTCGACGTCCTTGGCAAATGCGTCCCAGTTGGCCTTATTGAAGTTGATGAACTGTCGTTGCGGAGCGGGGACAGTGGGGATAGCCGTTGCTAGAGTGATGACGATGGGCAGGTGGNACGGGCGCATTTTTGGAATGCGGCCGGCCGGAAGATGGCGTCCAGAGGCTTTGAGGATGGCGGTGCGGAGGCGGATCTCTCCGTTGTTTACGTTGTCGGGGAGTGGAAGGGCTGACAGACTGTCGTCGACGTCCTTGGCAAATGCGTCCCAGTTGGCCTTATTGAAGTTGATGAACTGTCGTTGCGGAGCGGGGACAGTGGGGATAGCCGTTGCTAGAGTGATGACGATGGGCAGGTGGTCGCTGCCCAGCGCGTGAACGACTGACCAGGTTGCCGATGGTGCAAGGGAGCCGCTGCACAGAGTGATGTCTGGGGTCGTGGAAATTACCTGGCCCTGCCTTGACGCCACACGGGTTGGTTGGCCGTCGTTGAGGAAAACAGCATCGACGTTGTCAAGCTGTTCAGCGATTGCTGCTCCCCGGGTGTCCTCTTCTGCGGTGTTGTCCCAAATGTTGCTGTGGGCGTTGATGTCGCCAAGCAAGAGGTAGTCATTGTCGTCCAGGAAGTTGAGGCTAGGGACGAAGCCATTGGAACAGCTCGCGACCGGGGGGACGTATATGTTGTGGACGACAACCGGCCCGTTGTTGGAATGGATGATCAGCGATTGAAGTTCGCAGTGATCGTCGTTGGTCGCGTAGTCGTTGGACAGGTGGTAGGGTACCTTGTCGCTGACGATGAACACGAGGCCACCGCCACGGTTGTCTGGGTTGTCGGTTCTGTTGGGTATTGGGTTAGGATTTGAATTGATTTTAAAACGATTGTTTCCTGGCGCCAATAACCCCATTTGAATTGTGACCTGCTTCATATATAAATACCTCCCCTTCTCCCATATGATTCACTTCCCAATCATTCCTAAGAATTGTAATTTATTCTGAAAATAAACATTATTATTCTATTATATTTTGGAACTTATTCGTTAAATCGAATTATTATTATTATTATTATTATTTCTGTTGGTATTTCGGGGCAAATACACAACAAATTTGGCGCAGTCAGTAAAGGGATCAGAGGACTGTCGACATTTCGGATTTTCATTCGACAGAGGTCTGAAAAATTGGATTGTTTTCCCTTTTAAACAGGAAATTCGATATCGCCGTTCATCACAGAGGATTTTTTCCAATTCATCGCGTCATCGGTACCAGCTTTGCTGATCCTTCACACAAGTTTTCGGAATATCCATCGATCGATTACTTGTGCTACTGTTGAGTGTCTAGGCGACATTCAACAGTTCAACAAAAGCACACGCTCTAGCCCCCTGTCTAGGCGACAGAGAAGGAATTTGCTAGGTGCAAATCGGGCATAAAGAGCGCGGCATTGTAACATTGTCATCGGATACGAAGATGGAAGATCAACTGAAACAGCTCATGGCGGTGATCAAGCAACAAGGTGCCGCTATTCAGCAACTGATGCAGCAGCAGAGCGGCCAAGGATCAAATTTGGGATTGGCCAGTGCAGCATCGCTCGCATCATCACTTGATTCTCGCATTGGGAAATTTGCATACGACCCGGACAGCGGCTTCACATTTAAGCATTGGTACAAGCGGTACGGAAAGTTCATAGAAGAGGACGGGAAGGACCTAGAGGATGCGACCAAAGTCCGCTTGCTGGTCGGGAAGTTGAACGATCCCGAGTATGCACGATTTGCCGACAGCATCCTGCCAAATGTCCCGGATGAGCTCAAGTTCAAGGATGTCGTCAAGCGACTCAAATCGCTTTTTGGAGACTCCCGCTCACTTTTCGTCCGCCGATTTGAGTGTTTTAAGCTGAAACAAGCCAAAGGACAAGAAGTCGCCGAATTTGTCTCAAAGGTCAATGCAGCATGCGAAAATTCTGATCTGGATTTGTCGAAAGAAACGCTCAAGTGCCTGATCATGGTCGCCGGATTACAGGATGAGCACCATGACCTGCGGCAACGATGCCTGCAGCTGCTGGAAGAGTCGCGGAAGAAAAATGATGAATTGACGCTGGAGCAATTGGGTGAAGAATGCCGGACATTTATGTTGATTCGGGACAGTGCCAAGTCACTTGCACAGCTTAACAAAGCCCATTTTGAGGCAAATGCAGTCCGTGCACACCCCCAGCAGTGGAAAGAACGGCGAGAAAAGGGCAAGAAAGCACACAAGCCGGAGCCGAAAGACAATGATTCGGTCCATAGTGATTCAACGGATGAGGAATGTGCCGCATGTGGCCGGGTTGGACACACCATTCGGAGATGTAGGCATCGATATTCAACATGCTACAGGTGTCAGCAGAAGGGTCATCTAGCAAACATGTGCAAGGAACCGCTAGAAAAGGCCAAGACGGCGAAGCAGAAATCTTCGCGGGCCGTGGACACGGTTGAAATGGATGCACATTGCTTGGCAGCGGACATTGGTAACACTGATTGGTGGACATTGCCTGTCAAGATTAATGGCATTGAAGTGAGCATGAAAGTTGATACAGGCGCGCAGGTTGCACTGATAAGTTCGGGAACATGGGAGAAGCTCATGAGGCCGAAGTTGATGTATCCGGAAGTGGACATCAAGGATTGCAACGGAAAGCGCATGAAAATTCGGGGTAAAATGGAGTGCTTTGTGAACGTTGGGGAGCAATCGCCCAAGAAGCTCGTGGCTTATGTGAGCGAGGGAATTTGCCATGATTTGCTTGGCATCCCATGGATTCGGGCATTGAATGTTCTCCCTGGAATGGATTGGGAAGACGCACACTCTGAAGAATGCCCAGAACAGATCAATTCGGTTTATTCAGCGAAAAATCGCGGCAATGAACGCTGTAGGGATTCAGCATTTGGAGATGGTTATTCATCCAATGGAAATTCGGATCCGGAATTATTCCGCGCTGACGATTCGGTCGAGGTGTTGAATTTCCGCCAAGGGCGAGTGCATTGGCTGCAAGGAACGGTCGTCCGGCGTCTAGGTAAGTCCCACAGGTACCATGTGCGCGTGCCGGAGTTGAAGGCTGTGATCACGCGGTGGGCCAAGCGGATGCGATGTTCATTCGGCGAACCACGGTCAACGGATTTCGTCCGATTGGGTCAGGTGTATTAGAGCCGGATGGGCCCGAAAAGACGTGGAAGGATTTCATTTAAAAAGGGAGATGTTGGGTATTGGGTTAGGATTTGAATTGATTTTAAAACGATTGTTTCCTGGCGCCAATAACCCCATTTGAATTGTGACCTGCTTCATATATAAATACCTCCCCTTCTCCCATATGATTCACTTCCCAATCATTCCTAAGAATTGTAATTTATTCTGAAAATAAACTTATTATTATTCTATTATATTTTGGAACTTATTCGTTAAATCGAATTATTATTATTATTATTTCTGTTGGTATTTCGGGGCAAATACACAACAGGTTCGGTCCAGCCGCACAAAGGAGTAGCCTGGCCGCTTCGGAGTTGCGCACTTGGGGCCCCATTTCGTTTCTTGGATTGCCGCCAACAGGATGTTGTTCTCGTGCATGAAGCACAAGATGTCGTCCAGTTTGCCACCAATCCCGTTAACATTCAACTGCAAAATTCTAAACTGGTCCAAGTCCACCTTGGTCAACGGGTGCATTGGCGCCCAACGAATGGTACGGGTCAGTCCGTTGTCGTCGTTGTTAGCAGAGGGGTTCCCCTGTGCTGGCGGGAAGGCCTGTGCCCCAGAACCCGCTGAGGTACTGGCAGGCCCTGGAAGATCCCGTGGGGCCTGCCGACGGACTGCCCGAGAACCAACCGTGATGCCAGGACCCGGATTTGGGTGGACATCTCCAGCGATTAGGAGAAGAATCCGACGCCAGCCGGCTGGATCAGCTGGGTCGGGAGGCGAAAAAACATACTGGAGCCCGACGATGTCGTAGCGAGGTGTGGAAGGGGTGTTGTCGGCCTTTGGCCCCTTTCGGGGGTGGACCCGCTTCGAAGAAGCAGCCGACGTGAAGTCCCATAAATAAAAAAAACGAATGGTCGTTCATCCACGCGGATTATTCGCCCCCTTTGGAATGACATCGATCGTATTATGTATAATAATTACTAACCACGACTAATTCTGGTTTATTTTCAACATTTTATCTTAAAAATTAATTCTCAGCCGTTTTTATTAAACATCACATTATTGTGTTTATGCATGGTACGATCGATGTCATTCAAAAGGGGCGAATGATCCGCATGAATGAACGACCGTTTGTTTTTAAAACCGATTTTTCCAACCTCATTATTTGTGCGGGCCAAAAAGCCAAGAATATACGATGCAATGTGAGGGCGCCCTACAAGATAGGATGGGTTAAATTGTGATCTGAATACTCACAGCTCGATATGTTCCCTTGTTAGTCCACCTCAAGGGTGCCCCTGGCATTCAGTCCGCTGATTGCGTCCAAAATTTGTGCGCATAAGCCACCGGCGCAGCTGTACGAAATGGACACCGAGCGCAGATGTGTCAGTTGGAGTACGGATTGGAGGGCGGACCACAACAATGGACTGTGAAAAAGTGACCAAGATTGACGCTTTAAATTGTTATAGAACGAGAAAGAACCGTTAAGGGTTACTTGCGGAGTTTTCTAGGTTATAAGAGTAGAATCGATTTTCGAAAAAAATTAACGCAAAATGAATTCAAGACAGCTTAGCGAAAATACGAACCTCTTTAGAACCAAATTCGAAACACATGAAACTAAGGATTTTCGAATTCCGGTCGAAAAATATTTTAAATTGGCTAAATTTTAAGCCAAAAATTGGATCAGCATCAAAATCTATTTTTGGGACGGTTTTTTGAACAAAAAATTATTTGGAAAAATCGACCCTCTCAGCAACGGATACAAACTATACCTCGGTTAGCATTCGGAGGATTTTTCTCCGCCATAACCTTGGACATTTAAACATTATCGGAAATTTTCCACTTTTAGAATATTCTTGTTCAATTTAATTTTTAATTTTTTTATTATAGACTCCTTGTGCTTAAGACGCTCTCCATATAAATCTTTTCTTTATAACAATTAAATCCATAATAATTTAGTACAGTTTTTGTTTGTAAAAAATTGTTGATTTTTTAACAACTATTTTGCTTTTTTAGAAACCCAGTCTCTAGTAATAAAAATGCACAAAAATTCCTTCACCCTTCTGTTTCTGGTAGGTGGGCATAGTGGCAATTGATGTGAAAGGAACAGTGCTACAACAGGGGACAATGCTCGGCGATCAGTTGAAGCATCTATGAGCATTTTTCCAATTTTTAAAAAATAAAATGGATTTTTGGCATTTCCTATGCATTTTTTAGTAATTCAAAAATAGAAAAATCCATTTTTGATTCAGCGCTTACCCTTGAATTAGTCATTCCCAGCAAAAGTGAACGCAGCTGTATGCCAATTGTTGCCAATGAATGGCCAAATGCTAGCAGATTGGCATCGGACAGCGCGAAACAGAGGCGCAGATAGAAAAGCCTGTCAAAGATTCATTTTATACATATATGTACAGTATGAAATTGACTTCTTGAACTCTTAGTAAAATTATCCAATTTATGTTAGAAAATATTTGTTCCAATCTAATTGATTACTAAATCGATTGGTCTCGATCACGGAATCTATCAACGGTCGATCCTCAACCAAAGGTTCCTGATCAGTAATCATGATCGAAACATATATTATATTTATAATGCATTTTATTTCAAATGCATTATCAGTCGATTGATTCAGTTAGAATTCGCCAAACCCACTTCTTATATCGGGCCAGCTTGGCCAGCGATAGCTCGTTGACGCTTGGCAACAATAATATAGCGAGCTGGGGACAACACGAGGCGGCGAGTTCGAGCAGTTCATCGACGCGGTCGCAGATCCGATCGTCGGCCCATGGATTAAAGTTGTTGTGAGATGAGCGATGACCCAAGTGCAGCAAGCGGAGGGAGGATGGCAGTGCCGGAAGGCACAACGAATCTCCCCGCGAGTTGGACAACGGAAGGTGCAATGCTTGCAGCGATGCGTTGTTGACGCGCAACAAATCGTGCAGTACCGCAACACTGCGCCAATTCTTTAATTGCAAGAAATATTCAGGAATTAAGGGAAGAGAAATAGGGGTAAATTACTGATTTGATTTTTTATTTCCTTCAAAATTATTTTAAAAAATTCTCAACAATAAAACTTGCAAAAAATATCCTAAAAATCCTATGTGGCTCTCCTGGTCTGATGCCACTAATTAGAGGCATCTAACAGGGTTGCCTTTTCCAAACCACTAAAGTGCGGCATTTTCCTATTTTCAGCCTAAAAATGCGGCAAAATGCGGCCGGCAATGGAAAAAGATGCGGAAAAAATGCGGCAGAGAGGGCAAAAATGCGGCTGTTAAATAACCCTGCATCTAACTCAATGCCTCAAAACTCACAATATCAGAGAAGTGGATGCTCTGCAGGCGCTTCAAATTGTCCACAACCGCGCGCAATGTGCTGGAAGACACGCACATGTCGAAGCGCAAATGACGCANGGATTTTCGAATTCCGGTCGAAAAATATTTTAAATTGGCTAAATTTTAAGCCAAAAATTGGATCAGCATCAAAATCTATTTTTGGGACGGTTTTTTGAACAAAAAATTATTTGGAAAAATCGACCCTCTCAGCAACGGATACAAACTATACCTCGGTTAGCATTCGGAGGATTTTTCTCCGCCATAACCTTGGACATTTAAACATTATCGGAAATTTTCCACTTTTAGAATATTCTTGTTCAATTTAATTTTTAATTTTTTTATTATAGACTCCTTGTGCTTAAGACGCTCTCCATATAAATCTTTTCTTTATAACAATTAAATCCATAATAATTTAGTACAGTTTTTGTTTGTAAAAAATTGTTGATTTTTTAACAACTATTTTGCTTTTTTAGAAACCCAGTCTCTAGTAATAAAAATGCACAAAAATTCCTTCACCCTTCTGTTTCTGGTAGGTGGGCATAGTGGCAATTGATGTGAAAGGAACAGTGCTACAACAGGGGACAATGCTCGGCGATCAGTTGAAGCATCTATGAGCATTTTTCCAATTTTTAAAAAATAAAATGGATTTTTGGCATTTCCTATGCATTTTTTAGTAATTCAAAAATAGAAAAATCCATTTTTGATTCAGCGCTTACCCTTGAATTAGTCATTCCCAGCAAAAGTGAACGCAGCTGTATGCCAATTGTTGCCAATGAATGGCCAAATGCTAGCAGATTGGCATCGGACAGCGCGAAACAGAGGCGCAGATAGAAAAGCCTGTCAAAGATTCATTTTATACATATATGTACAGTATGAAATTGACTTCTTGAACTCTTAGTAAAATTATCCAATTTATGTTAGAAAATATTTGTTCCAATCTAATTGATTACTAAATCGATTGGTCTCGATCACGGAATCTATCAACGGTCGATCCTCAACCAAAGGTTCCTGATCAGTAATCATGATCGAAACATATATTATATTTATAATGCATTTTATTTCAAATGCATTATCAGTCGATTGATTCAGTTAGAATTCGCCAAACCCACTTCTTATATCGGGCCAGCTTGGCCAGCGATAGCTCGTTGACGCTTGGCAACAATAATATAGCGAGCTGGGGACAACACGAGGCGGCGAGTTCGAGCAGTTCATCGACGCGGTCGCAGATCCGATCGTCGGCCCATGGATTAAAGTTGTTGTGAGATGAGCGATGACCCAAGTGCAGCAAGCGGAGGGAGGATGGCAGTGCCGGAAGGCACAACGAATCTCCCCGCGAGTTGGACAACGGAAGGTGCAATGCTTGCAGCGATGCGTTGTTGACGCGCAACAAATCGTGCAGTACCGCAACACTGCGCCAATTCTTTAATTGCAAGAAATATTCAGGAATTAAGGGAAGAGAAATAGGGGTAAATTACTGATTTGATTTTTTATTTCCTTCAAAATTATTTTAAAAAATTCTCAACAATAAAACTTGCAAAAAATATCCTAAAAATCCTATGTGGCTCTCCTGGTCTGATGCCACTAATTAGAGGCATCTAACAGGGTTGCCTTTTCCAAACCACTAAAGTGCGGCATTTTCCTATTTTCAGCCTAAAAATGCGGCAAAATGCGGCCGGCAATGGAAAAAGATGCGGAAAAAATGCGGCAGAGAGGGCAAAAATGCGGCTGTTAAATAACCCTGCATCTAACTCAATGCCTCAAAACTCACAATATCAGAGAAGTGGATGCTCTGCAGGCGCTTCAAATTGTCCACAACCGCGCGCAATGTGCTGGAAGACACGCACATGTCGAAGCGCAAATGACGCAGATTACGCATTCTGGCCCACTGCTCAACATTGCAATCCACGCTCGCTGAACTCAACTCGCGCAGATGTGGAGAGCATCGATCCACCAGCGCTCGGTATTTGGCCAACTTTAAAATGGTCATTGTGACAAAAGGATCAAGGACAAACTAATAAATTAAAAAAAATTAATATTACACAATTAGGTGTGAATTGGGTTTTGCTGCTTTCAAATTTTTTGATAGCATTTAGATTATTGAAAATAAGCAAATTTTTGATCATATGCAAAAAATTAGACCTTTATCTGTGCATTTATTTGTTTCTAATATCCACAAAATTGGAATTTGGATTCAGAAAATTTGCTACTTATACAATTGTATAATGATTTTTGACCCTGTAGCCGAGGAACAACTTTAAAAGGTCAGAAACAACATGCGATTTTTGCACCTTTTAACATAACTTCCTACTATTGGAACAATCATTTTACTGTAGTGCAATATTAAAATTTCTTTATTCTTGACCACGAAAGAATGTCGAAAAGTAAGATTTAAAAAGAAAATGAGGATTTTACTGTTGGAAAAATTAATAATAAATTTATATGGTCTCTTTAATTTTTTGAAAAATTAATTCAGAAATTTTGATTTTAAATCAGCCTAACCGCCAAATCGCCCTCTTGTCTCAACTCCTGCCCGTCCAGCGTCAGCGTCCTGAATCCGATCCAACCATACTTGCGAACAAGTTCACGCCATTGTCGGGACACTCTCTCCAGCCGAACGCGCTCATCGGGCGGGAGAAGGGCGAAAATGTGGGCCTAAAATGGAGAATTTTTTAATTAATTAATCAAAAAATTTTAATGAATTAGAATGCTTTTAACCCATAAAAAAGTTTAAAATGGACAAGCTGAACAAAAAATGAAACAAAAAATTGATTAGGTTTGTATCTATCAAAGAAAAAGTCGTCCTTACCAAAGACTCAGCGGCCAAATCAAAGATGGAAGTAGATGAGGCTGACTTTGACATTGATTGGGATTTTGCAAAGAGCTTTTATACCGCAAAAATAGATAGAAATCGATAGGAAAAATAAAATAAAAATAGTTACTCGATAGAAATCCCCTTTTTAATGATCTATCGAAGCGAATTGTCTGTCTATTGTTATGGTAATCGTTAGAAAATAGTACATGACGGACTAAAAGAGAAAAATAGTAATTTGTTAATAAGTCGTCCTCACCGATTGTTCACATTCATTACGTAAAATGAAAACAATCTTAGTGTCATAAAATCATAGCGTCAAAATAAAATTTACGGTTTATTTTTTAGAAAAGTTGCTTTTCCTTCTCCAAAAATTATTCTTTCAACAGTTTGTTTATTTTGATCATCAATAAAATTTGGTTTTTTGTAAAGAAATAATTTTTCTCAAAATTACCGATTACGATTTATAGATTACGAAAAATTACTGGGNAAATCGCCCTCTTGTCTCAACTCCTGCCCGTCCAGCGTCAGCGTCCTGAATCCGATCCAACCATACTTGCGAACAAGTTCACGCCATTGTCGGGACACTCTCTCCAGCCGAACGCGCTCATCGGGCGGGAGAAGGGCGAAAATGTGGGCCTAAAATGGAGAATTTTTTAATTAATTAATCAAAAAATTTTAATGAATTAGAATGCTTTTAACCCATAAAAAAAGTTTAAAATGGACAAGCTGAACAAAAAATGAAACAAAAAATTGATTAGGTTTGTATCTATCAAAGAAAAAGTCGTCCTTACCAAAGACTCAGCGGCCAAATCAAAGATGGAAGTAGATGAGGCTGACTTTGATATTGATTGGGATTTTGCAAAGAGCTTTTATACCGCAAAAATAGATAGAAATCGATAGGAAAAATAAAATAAAAATAGTTACTCGATAGAAATCCCCTTTTTAATGATCTATCGAAGCGAATTGTCTGTCTATTGTTATGGTAATCGTTAGAAAATAGTACATGACGGACTAAAAGAGAAAAATAGTAATTTGTTAATAAGTCGTCCTCACCGATTGTTCACATTCATTACGTAAAATGAAAACAATCTTAGTGTCATAAAATCATAGCGTCAAAATAAAATTTACGGTTTATTTTTTTAGAAAAGTTGCTTTTCCTTCCCCATAAATTATTCTTTCAACAGTTTGTTTATTTTGATCATCAAATAAAATTTGGTTTTTTGTAAAGAAATAATTTTTCTCAAAATTACCGATTACGATTTATGGATTACGGAAAATTACTGGGTTTTAGGTTACAGATTACGATTTATGAGTTATGGAAAAAAATTTTCTTTTACGTTTTAATGAATACGAGTTAGAATTTAAAAAATCCGCTTACGTCAACCACTGCAAAGGATACATAGGCAGGTATGAGGTATACAATTCGCTGTTTCTTTTCAACTTAAATTTATGATGAATGGCACTCGAATGCTCAAATGATCTTTCCCAAGGCTTGGGGCAAATATATAAAATTTTTTTGACGGATACAAAAATTGCCTTTATATTAGTATACCAAAAAAATTTTATTTTGATAAATTACGCGCCATCATGATATTTGAAGACCTTTGGTTTTGTAAATATTATGATGTAAAAGGGATTAAGTTCAAAAGATTTAAATCTGGGAAAAATTTTATACAAAAATATACAGTAATGGACAAAAAATCTTGCAAATTTTTGTTTAAGGACCACTTGCTGCATGGGAACACCTTCTAATTTACAAACAATAACCCCAATTCCTCAATAGAGGCACATGCAAAGTCTCATGATTATTAAATTTATTCCACCCCTAATATTTATCCTGATCATAGATATCCTGTTCGGATATTCGATATTTGTTATTCGATTTTTTGTACCCTCGAATATTCGATTTTCGGAAATCGATCACATCCCTTAACCTGATGAGTGTCTCATGGCTCATGGCCTTCTCTGTTAACCATTCACTCAGCAAATCAGCAGAGCAGACGAATAAATTTGATAAAAATCCTCACTATCAACTTCCAATCCTTGCCCCAAAATCAACTCTATGTATTTTTCAAAAGTCAAATTTAATATCAACAAAACTAGGTATACATTTTTCTCAAGTTTTGGAAAGAAGCTAGACCTCCTTGCGCTGTTAATCAATGAAGGCACATTATCATTATGTGAAAATATTCAGAAATAACACAAAATTAATTATTTTGCGAATTATTACGGTCTTTTTAATTTTAAGCTCGATGTTTAATCATAATAATTTGCATCTTCTTACTCATCGGTATCCTTTATATTTAAAAACCAACCAAAAAAAACAGAAAATATAACGAGTAATATAGAACAAAAATTGTAAAATCACCAATGAATATTTTATCATGTCGAATCTTCATGCTCTTCTAACAATAGTCGAAGTAACCCAGATCACTTGAAAAGGGGAAATTTTTAAAATATTTTTAAGAAAAGTAATTTTATAAATTCACAAAGTAAAAGGATGGGAAAATAAGGATTAAAAAAGAAAGGTTATTTTAAAAGATTTCTACAAAATTTTTGAATGGCTCAATAATACAATATTGAGGAAACCAAAAGAAATCAAAAATTAAATAGAAAAAGAAAAAAATGCTAAAAATAACTTTTAGAAATTGGCTGTGATCAGAAAATTAATTAAAAACGGATAATGGTGAAAGTGTGAGAACCACCTTTTTGGGGTTGAAAAATAATTTTCTTAAAGTGTTAATCTCAAGCAATTAGAGCAATTAGGGGATAATTAAAATCCCATTCTGGATTCAGAATTGAGCTATATTCTTATTTGGCTAATTCAAATGCTAGATAGCATAATGTCATAATACATATAAAATGCACAAACTGATGAAAGAGATTACCCTGATTAGGGCCCTTAAATTTTAGAAATGAATTATTTTACTACACAAGAGGGAACTAATCTTCATTATAATAAAATTTTAAAAAATAAAAGGAATTTGATATGAATTTATTCGATTATTAAACTAATTAGTTAAGAAAAAAATTAAAGAAAAAAACTCACGGCACTGAATCCATTGCTCGAGACCAAAACTGGCGCAACATCGGATGGATCATACGCTGTGCCGGGAATCGCTGTACTCGGACTCGGGTGTTTTCCACCATTCCCAGCAGTTCTGGCGGACTCTGGAACAGCTTCAACTCTAGTGGTCTGTCCAGGTTCTGCAACAACATTTTCAGCTTGTCCAGTTGTGCGGGCATGTGATCGTTCCGGATTGCGCAGGCCAGGTTGCGCAACCTCTGTAATCAAGGATAGAATTTGTGCAACAAATTTTCAAAATTATTTGTCAATATTTAAATGAAAAAAAACAAATGCACATCAATCGTAGCAACTGCCAAATTAGTGGGCATTCACTATTTTTAACTAAAAAAAAGTTGCATGGTAATTGCAATTAAACCCACCGAATTGCTTGAAAAATCACCAAATTTTTATAAGAAAACGGATGAACTGTCTGGCAAAAAGTTTTACATTATTTTTTTGATTAATGTTTAAAATAATTGTTTTTAAATCTTTCATCCTAAAATTATAAAAAATTAAAATTAAAAATAGCAAAATAATTTTAAAAACAAATCAAATTAATAAAATTTCTTAAAACATACAGGATTGAGTTGGATCAATTTTGTGACGAACTCGACAGGTAGTGGTGATTCCATAGATATATGTAGATACTATAAAGAAAAATCGATTCACTTTAAAATTTAAATTTTCTTGTTTTACCATCCATAGATTCGTTACAAAAATAATAATGCTTTTTACATACATAAATAATTTAATTAATAAAATTCTTGCTTTCTTTGGTAGTATGTTATAGATATGTCTTTTTTAGCTTTTTCTATTTATCTTATAATATATAAGAAATAAACACAATTTTTTCCTACGGAAAATTCAAATTGTTTGATTTTTATAAATAAAAAAAAATTGGTCACCTCAAGGGAGCCCTTGGCATTAAATGCACCGATTTCGTCCAAAATTTGAGCGCGCAGGTCACTGGTGCACCAGATGAGGCCAATGGACAACGAGCGCAAATGGACAAGTAGGGACAGTGATTGGAGGGCGGACAACAATGGTCTGCAAAGGTGGAATCGGTAGGAAAAATCGACCCTCCAACATCGGATACAAATTCCACAACTATTCTGCTTAGTGTTCGAAGAACTTTCTCCGCCATAACTTTGGACTTTTAAACAATAATTTTTATCAGGAATTTCCCAATTTTTAAAAATTTATACTATAATTCATAGGTTGATTTTTTAACCATCATAGCTTCATTATTATAAAGCTATGATGGTCAACATAGCTTTATAATAATGAAAAAGAAATTTTCTTTGGAGAAATTTTAACTTAATGTAAATCATATTTAGATATAAAAAATTTTCTTCACCCTCCTGCATCTGCTGGCTGGGAGGAGTGGTAAATACTGCTAAAGGAAATGTGCTCCAATAGGGGACAATGCTCGGCGATCACTTGGAGTATCTACATAATGGATAATAATTATTATTATAATATAAATAAAGTTAAAGTAATAATTAATTATATGGCTGTTACCCTCGAGTTAACCATTCCCAGCAGCAGTGCCCTCAGCTGTGGGCCAATTTTTGCCAATGAGTTGCCAAATAGTTCGACATGGGAAGGACCGACAGAAAAACGCAGGTAGAAGAGCCTGATAAATGTCCATAAATATGTATAACAGATGAGGATGATAATAAAATTATTAAAAATAAAACAAATCGTGAATTTCCAATTGAATTCAATCTCCAACACATGAGATAATGTTCTGCGATCAATTTGGATTATTATTTTATTATTCTTTATCATACAAACCTTGCGGTCACAATTCTGTGAATTTGGCCAAAATTTTAATTTGGCCATAACTTTTTCTCTATGGCCGAATTCGAGCGGGATAAGCTCATTTTGTAGCCAATTTTTTGCTCTATTTTGAGAAACCAAACTCCTTTTCTCTAGTTTGGCCGAGTTGTGGCGATACCCGCAAATGTCGGGCGCAAATGTCATATAACCTTCTTGATCATTATATACAATATCTGATCGATATATTTGATTGTTCTGATGGAATGAATCAATTTGTTGGTGAAACTAAATTTTCTTGTGATCTGAAATTTCCTGATATCCGATACTCGGAGGATACGATACCGAACCAATATTTTACTTGATTCTATATTCGATAGCGAGAATATCGAGCATCCCCAGTGAAAACTCACTTTTTAAATCGAGTTAGCGTTGTTAGCGATGTCTCATTGGCGCTAAAGTACATCGGCAACATCAATATGCCGAGTTGAGGACAACATGAGGCGGCGAGTTCAAGCAATTCATCGATGTGATTTTGGCCGGCCCATGGATTAGAGTTGTTGTACGATGAACGAACACCCAAGTTCAGCAAGCGGAGAGAAGATGGTAGTGCCGGAAGGCACAACGAATCCCCGCGCGAGTTGGACAACGGAAGGTGCAACCCGCGCAGCGACGCGTTGCGTAAGAGATCGTGCAGTACCGCAACACTACGCCAATTCTTTAGGTGCAAGAAACATTTAGGAATGAAGGGACAACAAATAGGGGTAAAATACTCTGATTTGATTTTAAATATTCATTTTATTCAATGAAATGAATATTCCTTTACAAAAAGTGTTAAAAAAAGTTTCTTCCTAAAAACCAGATGTGGCTCTTCTTGTCCAAAGAATGCCACTAACTAGTGGCATTAACTTACAATGTCGGAGAAGTGGATGCTCTGCAGACAATTCAAATTGTCCGCAACTGCGCGCAATGTGCAGGATGACACGCAAATGCCGAAGCGCAAGTGACGCAAATTGCGCATCTTGGCCAACTGCTCAACGTTGCAATCCGCGATCGCCGTACACAACTCGCGCAGGTGTGGAGCGCATCGATCCAGCAGCGCCCGGTACTTGGCCAACTTAAAAATGGTCGTATGAGCGTATGACAAAATATCCAAATTAAGCGAAAAATATTTAAAAAAATGCAAAAAATAAACTGTGATGAGAGGAAAAATTAAAATATTATTATACAACTGACTGATGTGAATGAGAATTTAGAATAATTTGCGCTGCTTTTAAGTTAGGGTTTCGGAAATTTATATGCTCAAAATATTATTTTTCTTATAGCATTTAGGTTGGAGAAAGAATCGAATTTTTTATTGATAAAATTATTGGTATATTTATAAAAAAAAGGCCTGTTTTGTGTATTTGTTTGCTTCTAAAATCCAGAAAATTGAATAAGAAATTTAATGATTGCTTGCGATATTAAATATTCTTTATTCACGACTCAAAAAGGGATACTCTAAAAAATAACACAGTAAAATCCTCGTATTTTTATAATTTTTTTATTTAAAAAATTAAAAAATGATATTACCTAACATTCTTGTTTTTTCAAAGATTTTCTTAAAAATTTGAAAAAACAGACCATCAAGAAAAATTGTTTTTAATTAATTCAGAAATTGATTTTAAATCAGCCTAACTGCCAAATCGCCCTCTTGTCTCAACTCCTGCCCGTCCAGCGTCAGCGTCCTGAATCCGATCCAACCATACTTGCGAACAAGTTCACGCCATTGCCTGGACACTCTCTCCGATCGAACGCGCTTATCGGGCGGAAGAAATGCAAAAATGCGGGCCTAAAATGGAGAATTTTTTTAATTAATCAAAGAATTTAAATGAATTAGAATGCTTTAAACTAGAATTCAAAATTTTGAGAAAAAAACAGTACCAGTACACAGCAGAGCTGCGAAACCCGTTATCCGAAACCCGATGTTTTTGTGATCCGAAACCCGAAACCAGATCCGGATTTTTCGGCTGATCCGATCCGAAACCTGATCCGAAATTTTCTTTGATCCGTCGCAGCCCTGGTACATAGTACAATAGTAGAGGAGTTCCAAATACACGTACTCAGTACTAAAAACACTGAAAAACTACTGTATGATTTTACTATTGATAGGCGAAAAAACCAGTAGACGGTAAGCAGTACTAAACAAAGAAATCAAACCCAAAAAATGATTAATATATCAATAAATAAAAATATATACTTACCAACGAATCAGCGGCCAAATTAAAGATGGAAGTAGGTGAGGTTGACATTGGAATTTTATTTACTGCAAAAATAGAGATTTAATAGATAGTGGAAATATATAAAAAAAATTAAAAAATATACAGGCTAAAAACGTTAAATTTTTGTGCCGAATATTTTTTTATTATGCAAAAATTTTATTTAGATCATTTATAAGAACTTTTTCTTAGTAATGAGAATGTTTGTTAAAAAAATTTAAAAATTAATTTATAGGACCAAAATAGAGAAATGTACAAAATTCAATAAAGAATGAAAATCCAAATTTGGATAAGAAATTCTTTGTAAACTTAAAATAAAACATTTTGTACATATATAGGGCGAACTATTTAACACGGACTCTGGGCACTGTACAAAGAGCTATGGTAGACTGACAAATCAGGAATTTTTTTCACTTTTTATCCTATGCCTCCAATCACAAAAATGGAAATTCGTTTGATCACCTTATACCATGGATCTGAGTACAATAGGTAATGGCACTCGAATGCCCAAACCATCTTTCCCAGGGCTTGGGGCAAAACATATAAAAAATTTTGACAGATACAAAAATTGCCCTTGTATACCATAATTCTGTATATATTTTTTAATCCTGCCGTCACTATGATTGACGACCTTTGGATTTGAAAAATGATGTAGGAATGATTCAACTACAGGGTAGTTGAATTTAAATCTTCCGATTCTGCACTAACATCAATAATATGTATTCCTCACCATTATTCATTCAAAAAAATTAACATCGAATAAAACAATTATTAAAAATTACCATTTTCTGATCTTAAAAATATTGATAAAAAAATTTTTACAGGTATTTCAAAATATTCCCGACTTCAGCAGAAGTTGCTATAAATATAGAGTTAACATTTAATTTTCAGTTCACTTTACCCTAAAAATATGGCAACTGCCATATTTCGGAATTTTGCCATATTTTTGAAGTTGTCATATTTTTGCCATATTTTATGATTTTCGATATTATGAGGATAAAGATTGAAAATATTAAAAAAAACCTAAAAGCTCTAAAAATTTTCTTCGGCGGCCTCTACCGAGGTTGTCGGCATCCTGTATATGTATACATTGAATTTCACCATAACTTACCAACATAATCAAAAAAATTGGCTTCCCAAATTTCCCAAGTAGACTGGGGCTTCTCACTTCCACCACTCCCTATCCCGGAATGAGCTAATGTGAGGATACAGAGTCTGCATCACATTTAATTTTTCGCTTTTTAGAGCAATGAATAAATTTTTTCATTTTGAGAATTTAGTTCAATTTCCTGTTAGATTTCCTCGCTTAATAATATTAAAATTTACTGGAAGATTTTTGCGAGTTCATTATTATTTCTGTTTTTCATTTTAATTAAAAATATTCCTTTCTCAAGGGATCTGGCTAACTTGGACAACGATTGATCGAAGTGGAGACAATTTTCCATTTTTCCTTAATGTTTTTTTTTATTATGACCTTATGATTTATTGACTGATTTTTATATATATCAAATTATTTATATTTTGTTGAATAAAACTTGGTAATTTAATTTGGTATCAAATTAATAGAGTCCATGCAAGAATCAAAGGTTAATTTTTAACCCCTCATACCTTTCATTTTTGGCATCAGTTTTTATATAAAATTTTTTGGATACCCTAGACATGGGTACCCCTAATGAGCCGAAAAGAATTTTTTGGATGAAACCTTTTGGATAAACCCTTGACACGGGTACCCCAAGCCGAAATCTTGGAAAATCTCTCAAAATTTTATAATTTGATAACATCATTATATGAAGTCATGAAATATTTTAGCGTTTGTTGGAATAATTTTATAAATCTTAATATTAGTTAATAAAATATTAAAATGGATTTTTACTAATAAAAGAATATTGGAAACCTTTCGTCATATTTTGTTCAATTTTATATTCTTCAAAAGCTAAAAGCAACTAACCATAAAATTTTTAAAAAATGAGAAGATTCAATCAAAGCTGACACAAAGCCGAAAAATGGAATATGATTTTTCTAAAATTTAAAAAAAAGTATACTCTCCGGATTAAAGTTCATCGCAGATCCTTTTTCTTAAGGTCAAAATTTCGAACCAGTCTATGCAAAAGATTATTTTTTTAAATATTTTCAAAAACTTAGGGAACTCTGGACTGTGAACTAATACGTTGAATGAGTGGGGAGATTAGTAATATCTTTCCAGATAAAATAATGTACGGCAATTTTTCCTAATCCAAATTTGAATCTTTCAACCCCATTTCCTCCCTTTTAATGACATTTACTAATTCAAAAATGTCAATCTTTTGGCGTAGTTAAGTCTTTTTCACATAATGATGGAATGAAAAATTTTGATATAAATTAAATGGAATTTATATCTGTCAAAATTTTTTATCATACTCGCATAATATTTGACCCACAATCTATGAACAGTCAATGGAATTGGTTGTGGTCATCCTTAAAGCCATTCATTCGTTAAACTTTTCCTTTTTGATAAAAAAGTCGATAATAAAAAATAATAATACTTTATTGTAAGGTTTACATGCCTGTTAAATGATGCGCAAACTGAATGTCAAATTAATATAAATTAAACATAATATAAATTAAACATCTATTCTTTTACAAGATAATACAAGAAATTTATATTCACATGCAATTACTCATATTTAATTTTATATGTTTAATTTATATTACCTTAATTCTCCATGCTTTCGAAAAATAAGTCCAAAAGTTTTTTTCTTGAGAATTTTGGCATATTTTTTGCATTTATAAATTGTTTTCAATTTGTCTTTAGATTTAGACTCTTCATTTTTGGTATCTTACTTGTAAATTGACTTATTGGGGCTTGTTTTATCTGGTTAAAATTTTAAATCTTTAATCTAAATGGCCTTGGTTTTACTAATAAACTATTTAAAAAAGCGTTTAAAAAGGTTAAGCATTAAAAAAGTACAACAAAATGAAATTTCACTTTAGAAAATACTTTTTAAAAATATATTGCTTTACGATATTATATAATTGATAAATAAATGTCAACCTCATCTGTTTCTATCAATAATTTGGCCGCTGAATCGTTGGTAAGGGTTTTTTTATGATTTAATGGGTTCTTGATATTCTGGACAACATCTCATTAGGACAAAAAATCAAAATGCACAAATGATTTAAATGATTTATTGAGGGATCATAAAATAGGTGGGTATCTCAAAATCAGTATTTTTTAATTTATGATGTCAAAACTATTCTTGAAACACCTTATGCAATAAATCGATTTTTACTAGATTTTTTTTCAAAGCAAAAAAAAAAGAACACTTTCTTTTTTTGTTTTTTTCGGTGATTTTAGATTTGTTTAGCTCATCAAGATTTGTTTTTTAATATTTCTATCGGATTTTCTATATTCTAATTAAAATCCTCAATTTTAGGCCCACATCTTCGCCCTTCTTTCGCACGATGAACGTGTTCGGCTGGAGAGAGTGTGTCGCCAATGGCGCCAAGTTGCCAAGACTTCCTGGACCGAATTCAGGATTCTGACGATGGATGAGCAGGAGTTGGCAGAGCTGGGCCGGCGACTGGCGGTTAGCTAATTCATGAAATTTTCAACTTAAAATTTAGTTTTCAAAATTTAGTTTTGAAAATTTCAAAGGTTTATTCAGATTTTAGAAGTTAGAGAGTTTTGATCAAATTTATAGATATCACATTTGGGTAGAGGATAATAAAGGGAGAGAAAAGTAAAAAAAAGTTACACAAGCAAAAAGCCCAAAATTTTCCACATGAGATTCAGATTTTTTTTAATTTTTTTTTAGTTTTTTTTGTTTTAAATTCTCTGTTAATAAATAATTATTAGAGAATGTTTGAACGTTTTTGGATTTGTGATTCCATACATTATATCCATTTTGATTCTTTTTCCATGAATCTTTCGCCATCACAATCAACTGTTCAGCTGGCCAAGTATCGGGTGCTGATCGATCGGTGTGCGCCACACCTGCGCGAGTTAAGATTTGCGCTACTCTGTGAATCAGTGCTTTGCTGACCGACCATTTTCCGGTCATTAAATGACCACTGACCTGACCGGGAGTCCGGTCAGGTCAGGTCATTCAGAAAGTGACCTGACCGACCCTCCGGTCACGGTCATGTGACCCGGTCATATGACCGGTCATCTGACCTTCAGTTATGTGAATTCGATTAAATATTTGAATATTTCTTTGACAATTCATTAAAAAATTGAAATTTTTTTAAACAATTCATCAAAAAATTAGAAAATTGAATAAAAGGGTATATTCAGTCCAACAAATAATGATTCAAATAAAGAAAAAGCTGCTTATTCAATAATTCTGGCTCAGTACTATTTCTATGTTTTGTTGTGGCAAATGATGCTTGCGAGAAGACGCGCTCTATAGGGGCCGAAGTGTATGGAATTGAGAAAATTTCAAATGCGATCTTCTTCAATGGTTCAAATTCCTAAAAATGAATAAAAACAAACATAAAAAACGTGTAATTACGCTGCTGAGATTGTTCCAGAAGGATATTGTGTTAATTTTTTGATTCGGACCAGTTGGCGCGGCACTTGTNCCAAGTCAAAAGAAAGTGGGCTGATTATTTTTGAATTCATGTAATCATCCGCTGTTAACTAAAAAACAAAATTAAATAAAAATTTACAAATAACATGCCATTGAATCGGAAAGATGTGACAACAATAATTTCAAATTCACATAGCATGAACTGATAGAAATTGTCCTTTCTGTTTGCGATTCTTCCAGTATATCCCCGTAAATCTTTATCACATCATAAATTTTGGTTAAAAACTCAAGCTAAACATCACTGGCATATGAAATAACCCAGAGTCCAGAGTAATTACCTCGGATATATCAGGATAAAGCCATTTTTTTGATCTCGCTATTGTTCTGACTTCCTTTTGCACTTCCAAAAATCGATTTAATACGAAAATCCAATAACCCCATCTCGTTGCGGCAGGAGTAATTAGTGTCAATTTGGTTTGACTATAAATTAAATAAATGAGAGGATTTAGAAAAGTAAATAACTTGTATAATTGTCGAGTGGCATCATGTGATTTTTTAAAGCTTCTAATAAGGTTTTTCACTGTCCTGAAACCATTGTTTTTCTCAAGCACTTCCTTTAAAACTTTCGAAAGATTATTTTGTAGAGCATGTGCAAAACATGGGATTCGCAATGGGAAATTAATATCGATTTCCCTAAAAAATAATAATTATTTATTTATTTTTTTATTATTTTACATTTCTGTTAATTCATCAAAGTCTGAAAATTGCTCCTCCGATTCTTCGATTTACAAATTTTCATCATCAAAAAACAAATCGATTTCTGATAATTCTACAGAAGACCCAGAAGAAGAGGTGCCAACATGATCAGTTGGTTTTTTGAAGACTTAATTTTTTTATTTTTCTGTAATAAAATGTGTTAACTACCTTCATTGTCTGGAAAAGCGGCAACAAAATTCGATCCATTGTCCGATACTATTTTGTACAAATCTGAAAATTCCATACCGAATTCATCCAACAATTCGATTAATGATTCTCTAATATATGCATGTGTATGTGCCCTTGTAAGTTCCTTCAAACCAAAGAATATCATTTTGTTTTTGCAATCAATAGTGTCAATGTAATGGTATGTAACTCCTGTGAAAAAAAATTTAAATTCATAAAATCAATGCATAAGTCTTGCCTAAATAATAGATTGCCCAGTTTCTTCGCTGGCGGAAGAGCCAGCCGAAGAACCAAAAACAATTATTTCTTCACCCAAGTTCAATGGATCAGTCATTATATTATTGCTAAATATGTACAAAATTATAAAAAAATGGTTGATGCTAATTAATCACCATAATAACAATAAATTAAATCGGGAATAATAAAGAGAAATGGTTTTTTCTTTTGAGTACATCAAATACGAATATTTACCTCTGTTGCTGCATGCATTTCCACTTTTTTGCATCTCTACATAAAATTCAGGCATTTCGTGTCAGAAGAAAAATTTTTTGAACGATCGAAAACAATGGATATTTTCTTTGTTTTCCCGATTTCCGGTCAGTGACCAGGCCACCCGGTCACTAAATGACCACTGACCTGACCGGGAGCCCGGTCAGGTCAGGTCAGGTCAGTGGTCAGGTCAGTGGTCACATGACCGGTCACTGACCGAAACCCGGTCAGCAAAGCACTGCTGTGAATGCACCCTAGAACAATGGGCGAAGATGCGCAATTTGCGTCACTTGCGCTTCGACCATTGCGTGGGATCTGACACGTTGCGCGCTGTTGCGGAAAACTTGACACGTCTGCAGAGCATCCACTTCTCTGGCATTGTGGGTTGTGAGCCATAGGAGATAATGCATTTTCTGGGCTAGAGTCGCGCAAAAAAAATTTATTTGGGAGCCTAGATACTTATTTATTAAATTAAAAACCCATTTAGTAGGTACTGATGGTCAGATATTAACCAATGTTGGACTTATATCAATCCTTGCTTGTTAGTAGTAATTTTTTTCAAAACGATAAATTTGTTTAATTTTGGCAAAAAATTGGCATTTTCATCCAATCGATAATACTGTCGGTATTCCAATGGGTTTCGCCCACTCATCAGAAAATAGAATCCAGCAAAATTGTAATTCAGCAACCCATTACCGGTATAAATAATTCGAATCTGATTTAATGAGCAAAACCTTAAAAATCGTCCAAAAACAATTTGAATAATTTCAATAATTCAGCGGAAGCCTGATCATTTATATATGTATACAAAAAATCAAGCATAAATTCTGCATATTTTTTCCTTTTCAAATTTTGATCTTTCCGAGACTATTGTCCATTTTTGGACTAGCTTACGAGGAGTGTATTGGCCACCATTTTGCACTTTTGGACCAAACATAGCAACCAAAAAATCTGTCAAATTTTGCTCATTCATTCTGATAAGCCTGGGAAAAAAATTCTTCTCGACTGCTCTCCTATTGAATTTCGTTACTTCATTCCAATGGCAATTATCGTTCCATCCTTTAACTTTTTCCCTGTCGGTAGGATTGGCGTAGCGTTGCGGGACTGCACGGCCTTTTGCGCAACAACAACGCGTCGCTGCAAGCATTGCGTCTTCCGTTGTGCGATTCCCGAGGGAACTCGTTATGCCTTCCGGCATTGCCCTCATCCCTCCGCTCGCTGTACATCAATTATGGCTCTGGCTCACTGTGCAGCAGCCTTGCCGAGAAACGCGACCACATCGATGAACTGCTCGAACTTGCCGCCTCGTGTTGTTCCGAACTCGCAATGTTGGTGTTGCCGACGTACATTGACGCCAATGAGATGTTGAGCAAGATAGTCCGATTCGAAAAGTGGGTTCTGCTTAATCAATTTTAATTAATTAGCGTAAATATTATCTCATCAATTGTGTGGAGATAGATATTGAAATTTTTCAGCCCAAAAATTCAATTGATCTATAAAAATCCCTTTCATAGTGTTTTCGAACTCATATTTGTAGGGTTCGGAAAAAGTCAAGAAATTCATCATAAGGACTGAAAAAATAGCGAAAAGTATAAAGAATGAAGAAATTCAAAATAGCAATAAAAACAACAACAACAACAACATTTTAATGAAAGCATTTGCTGCTTTTTTAGTTTGATGAAATAAATAATACACAAATCAAGTCCTTTAATCATGGCAAAATCATATGGATCCTTGGGAGAATATTTTTTGGATTTCGACAATTGTAGACTCGGGAATGGTTGATCTTGGCATCGAATTTCATATTTGATTTCTCTAGCAGTGGCATTATCAATTCTAAAATTGAATAAACAATTATTTAATCAAGATCACAACTTCCTGGTTTATCTAATTAATATATCGGATTTTATTCAAAGAATAGGTTGCAAGTTACATCTACGACAATTTGACAGGCTCTTCTACCTGTGCATCTGTTGCGAGCCGTACCATGGCAATGATACATTTGCTAACACTTTGACGAAAATTGGCGCACAGCTGAGGGCACTTTTGCTGCGAAGTGTGACCATTGACGTGATTTTTTTAATTTTATTAATTTTTCCAAAAGCAACGAACATTATGCTAAAAGAATCGTGTGAATTCTCGCCCCTGGATAGTCTCAAAAGAGTATATTGCTTGGTCGCCAGAACGAGATCAATTTGCAAACTTTTCGCGGTCGAGCGAGAACTTTGAAACGAAAAGCATTGTTTAAGTTATAACTCGGTTCAAACGATACCTAGAGAAGTAAGCTTGGTGTTAAAAGATAGAGCTCATTATCAGCTATAAATTGAGCATAAGTTCAACCGAATTGGCTTAATGACCAAAATGATCACTCGTATCGGCCAATTAACATGAAAGTGCCGGCACGAACGATTATTTTGGCCATAACTTTTTTTAGACTGGGCCAATTCAGATGGGCTTGGGCTCATTCTGTAGCCTAATAATTAGCTCTATCTTTTCACACCAAGTTCCTTTCTCTAGGTTTGGGTTAAATCGAATTATAATTCGAACATTGCTTTTCGTTTCAAAGTTCTCGCTCGACCGCAAAAAGTTTGTAAATTGATCTCGCTCTGGCGACCAAGCAATATATCCTTTTTCCTCTAATTAAGCACCGATGCTTAAATTTTTCAATTCTTCTCCGAAGCGAGGCTTCATTAAAAGGGGGGCTTAAATGTCAAGTGAGCACGCTTATTTCAAAATTGAATTTTAAAATTTAAATTTTCACAGTTTCTCCGTCTGATCGCGACCCATTGTCCTCTGTTGGAACACTTTTCCTGTGAAATCATCTCATCTGACAACACAGCAGAAGAGTGAGGAGAATTTTTGCTTAATAATTATAATACAGAATTATTGGTCGGAATTTTTTGCCTTTAATAAAAAACTATTGGTCCTTGTCCTTTATTGTGGAATTATTTAATAATTAATTTTTTCTTTTAGTACGGAATATGCTCGGAAAATTTCGAAACATAAAATAATTTTAAATTTTATCATTTCTTTGAGTTCCAGGTTTTGAGAATTTACGGAAAAAAGAATATACATAATTATAAAAGGCAAAATTAAGAGTTTTTCTGGCTTTTTGGTTTTTAGAATAACGAAATTTTTAAATTTTTTCAAAATCAGGTTTTTTCTCGATAATTTCAAAATTTTATAGATTTGGCCTGGCAAATTTAAAGAATATTTAAAGCTAAAATTGGTGCATTGTCCGATGCTAGAGGACTTTAAAAAAATAATGTCAAATTGGACCATTTAAAAAGTGCCAAATACAAAATTTTGGCCGAAAACTTTTTTAAGACATTCTAGGTCGAAAGTATAAAAGGCAAAATTGTTCAGAATTTTATGCTGATTCAAATGGTATTTTTAATTTTCGAAATTCAACAAAAAAGTTCGAAATATCATTAAAAATTATATTTTTGGTATTTCGGCAAAAATTCGAACTTTTTGTTAGAATTTCGAAAAAATAAAAATACCATAAGATAGAGAACAAAATTCTGCACAATGGCTTTTTATATTTTCGCCCTAGAATGCCTTAAAGGTTTTCGGCCAAGACTGCATTTGGCACTTTTTTTAACGCCCTAGCACCGCATTGTCCTAGCAACAGGTTCACTTTTCTCATTTACTTACAGGCTATCATCCGCCCTCCAATCCGTGTTCCAACTTGCCCATTTGCGTTCTGTGTCCATTTGCTACTACCACGGCAGTGAACTGTCACCGCAAATGTTAGCCGCAATCAATGGACTGAATACTAAGGGCAACCTAGAAGTGAATGGGAAAGTAAAAAAAATTAAATTTTCGAAAAATAAGTGATTTTCATAAAGGCAGGGTCGGGAACTCGTACTCGTACTTCCCTTACTATGAGTACGAAGTACGAGGGGTTAAAAATCTTGGTACGAAGTACGAATACGACCAAAATGCGAAATTCCCACCACTGGACGGAGGAATCCTGTGAATGATATACATAATAAGTAAACGAAAAAAAGTTCAAAAATATTACATTAAATGGGGGGGGGGAGGGGAGGGATGACCTAAAATGAGAAAATGAAACATTAATATTATGGATGCTTTCAAGACTTATTTCATATTTACAGTATCTGCATCTGCCTCGTGAATTGCCACTGTCTGTTGAGTTCATCATAAATTTGTTCCAAACTAATCATGTATGTTTGGGGAGGTTTAATGATTTAATTTTGATTTCCTAAAGAATATTGCCTTTTTGAGCACGGTAGATCACAACAAACATTTTTTGATTTTTTAATTTTTATAAAGATGGCAAAAAGGATTTTTGCTTATAAATTTTGCAGCGAACTACAGAGCATTTTTAGATTTTAATTGCAAAAAATGCCGGGTAAATATGTTTTTTAACGATTTTAAATTTATATTGCTAAGCAATTAGAATGTTTTGCTGCATAACCTTGGTTCTTGGTTCCAGAAGTTACTCAAGCTGACCTGCGCAATTCGGCGCGATCAAACGCCCACGGAACTGAGCAAGCTGAACACGCTGTTGCGGAACATGGACAGACCACTGGAATTGGAGGTGTTCACGCATTGTCCAACCGAACTGGAAATGGGAGAGAACAACAGGGTCCGGGTTCGGGCAAAATGTTCACCGGAGCGCATCAGTCAGCCGATGTTGCGCCATTTTTGGGCCCAGGCAATGGACTCAGTGCCGTGAGTTTTTTAAGTACTTTATTTATCATTTTTGAGCCAATAATCTCAACTTTATGTACAATTAAAAAAATTCTGAATATGAATTAAAAAAAGATTCTCCCATCCCTCTAGTGATTTTAGCAATTTGGATGACTGATCGGAGAAGAGGAATGGAACGATCTTTTTCCACATTATGATCCTATGTTTTTTTGATTGTATTCATAACTATAATTGATGAAATTATGGCGAGCAAAGGCGTTAAATTAATTTTGTAATTAATGGATCTCAAGAATTAGTGCCAGGGAAATCCGTCAGTAAAAAAGTTTTTAAAAATGAAAAATTGAAGAGTGGTCCTAAATTGAAAATTATATTCAAAAATACAAGTTCGCACAAGCATGCAAGTATTGCAATGGATCGCGATTATTAAAATCAGCAGCAAGTACATGCAAATTATTGTCCTGATCAATAATGTCTTGGCCCCAACCAAGTTTGTACGATATCATTATCAATTCTAAAATCGTACCAATTTTATATTTCCAAAGAGTGCTTATGTTGGTTTGGTGCGTTGCTTGATACCAACATATCGAAATAACTGTAAACATATAGTTCTGGCACGAATCTCAGCAGGACTTGGAACATTTTAAACATTGAATTGACCAGCAGTGGGACATAAATGATGATGAGATTGATATCATTAATGAAAAAACGAGGCATCGACCTATGTAACCAACTATTGGTTTTATGTGCTTGCGCACACCACTTGCATTTTTAACATATTTTTATTTTTGGTTTTACAATGCGTTCGATTTTTTATTGTGCTACACTACTGACGGATTTTCTCACTGACGGATTTTCATGGTACCCAAGAATTTGAAGTCAGTTTTTTGCAAGTTTTGCATAAAAAACAGTTTTATTAAAAGGTCGTTATGTTTTTTTCCTTTTATATTTTTTTAAATAAATAGAAGGGATTAAAGATCAGAGAAGTCCATGGCAACACAGAGTTTTGGACATTGAGAATTGGTTTTTAAATTAAAGGAGACAATGGATCCGGGCTTGATTTCTGCAGGGATGATAGTTCCCATGAACTTTTTTTATTCCTAGGCCAAAATTTCAAACAATCAAATACTTTATGCAGAAAACATGTAGATTTTTGGTCTGAATGGTTTTAAATTTTCATAAAAAGTTGAATATTTTGAAATTTTTCAAAAAAATGGAAAGATCATG
>LDKF01000279.1:32634-52275 GCA_001026735.1 Rotylenchulus reniformis | reverse complement strand
ATGATTTGGTTGGAGTCCCTTAAATATTTTCAATTAACCTTTCCATAACATCTCCTCTTTTAGACGATTTGTCCCTAAATATTTGTCAATTTTTTCTGATTATTTTTTTTATTCTTTTTATTGGTCTAGATTGTTCTAAAGGTTGAACCTAACAAACTTGGATTTTTTTAGATTGGCGCTAGCGTCGTAGCCCATGTTTGCTTGCCTTAACATAGGGATATAAATGTATCTAAACTTGTTCTAGATACATAAAAATATTTGCGAAAATAAAATGTCAATCTCTTCTGCTTCCATCAACGATTTGGCCGATTTATCATTGGTAAGCATTTTTATGATGGTAGTATTATGGAAGCTGATTGATATTTTGAGCTTATTTATCAATCATTTTTATCTATTTATATTTTATATTCGGTTTTCCAAGTTTCAATTTTCTGTATTATGTTTTATTGTTTGCTTTACATACTCTTCAATTTAGGCCCACATTTTCACCTTTCTCTTGCCCGATGATCGTGTTCGGCTGGAGAGAGTGTGTCGAAAGTGGCAGAAAGTTGCGCGGAAATATGCCTGGACCGAGTTCAGGGCACTGCAGCTGGACAGGCAGGAGCTGGTGGTGGAGTGCCAGAGCGGGATGTGGCTCGCGACGGCTAGGGCACGGGAGCAGCGAAGAGAGCGGGCGGTTGGCTGATTTTTGATAAAATTTTTAAAATTAATTTGAAAATGCATTCAAATATTCAAAAAATATATCCGCAATCCGAGGAATTATTGAAGCATTTTAAATTAATGGGGAAGTTGAACAAATATTTAAAAATTTGGAAAAATGAATTTGCATAAATCATTATTTTAAAAATTTGGAAAAATGAATTTACAAAAATCATTATTTTAAAAATTTGGAAAAATGAATTTACATAAATCATTATTTTTATTTTTGACTTCGACCAATTTTCAGGCCATTAAGTTGCGGGCATTGATCGATCGATGCGCTCCATTTTTGCGCGAGTTCAGCTTTTCGGCGCTCAATGAACACAATGTGGGGGTGGAGCATTGGGCCAAGATGCGCAACTTGCGCCATTTGTACTTCGACACGTGCGTGTCGTCCGAGACATTGCGCGCGGTTGTGGACAATTTGCCGCTTCTGCAGAGCATCCACTTCCTCGAAATTGTGAGAGTTACGAATCAGCAATTAGAATATTATACTCGTGGTCATAAAAATCTTCCAATTTTTTCAAACTATGTTTTGAAGCGAAATTCCGTCCCTTATTAATTTCTTTTCTGACCTCTCTTTTTGCATGCTATTTTCTTTCGCTTCAGGTTATAGTTTGAATTAATTGGAATATTCTTATGGCCACGAGGATACTGGCCACAAGAATAATTATTTTTGACCAAAAAATCATCAACTTAGCTGAATGATTCAGATAGAATCTATAGAAAAAGTATGGACCTGAATGAATTTAAGGTATATATTTTTTTATTATGGATTTTTTGAGAAAAAAAGAAAGAAAAAGGGATCTACCCAAATAAACAAACATGATGCTACAAAATATTAAAGTCATGAATTTTTTAATGTGCCTCTATGATAGAGATCGAAAAAATTCGAATTCTAGTTATACATAGTTTTCGCGATTTCTAGTTTTCTAGTTTTATTTAGGTTAAAATAAAACTAGAAAAAACTAGCTTTTTTTAAACTAGATAAAACTAGAACTAGAAAAAACTAGAGAAATTTTGAACCTAGATCTAGGTTCTAGTTCTAGTTTTTTCCTATGAACAAAAAATTAATAAAATGGTAAAAATTTCATTAAATTTCATTTTCCTTATAAAAAATTTGAATAATAATTCAGTTTTTTAAATACATTCATCACGAAATAAGCAATGTATTCATCACGAAATAAACAAAAAAAAATATTGCATGGCAAAACTGTAGAATAAAAAAAACTAGAACTAGAAGCTAGAAAAAAACTAAAGTCCAGTGTTGGGAAAAGCTCCGGCTCCGCTCGCGCGGAGCCAAATTTTTGAAAAGGCCGGAGCTGGAGCCGGAGCTAAAATTTCTGAAAGGCCGGAGCCGGAGGCGGAGCGGAGCCGAATTTTTGTGACTCCGGAGCCGGAGCTTTTTCCTTACGGAGCCGGAGCCGAAATTTTTGAGACCCGGAGCCGGAGCCAAAACTTTGAAGGTCGGAGCCGGAGCCGGAGCCGAAAATTCTAAGGACCGGAGTCGGAACCGGAGCCAAAAATTCTCATTTTCCCAACACTGCTAAAGTCAAAGGCCTAGCTCTAGTTTTTCATTCTCTAATTTCTATTTTTCTAGTCCAAAAACTAAAAAAAACTAGACTAGAAAAAAACTAGAAAAAACTAGATCTGGATCTAGACCTAGTCCGATCTCTACACTATGAGAGAGTGACAGAACTTATTACACACCCTAAGTAGTTATGAGTCGGAATTTTTTTTAGAAGAGTACTAATTTTAAACATCGTTTACCGCCGATATAAATTTAGTTTAACTTTAAAAATATACATTTTTGATGATCAATTTTAAATTTGTATAGTTAAAAAATTTTATATACAGTAAATGCGATCTGTGGGAAATTTAGAACCCTATCATTCCATCCGCGAAAATTACCATAATGGCCACCTTGCATAAACACCAAAATGCCGAAAATCCAAAGAAAAGGGCAACAAGTGTATCAAATCTGAAATTGCAATGATTTCAAAATATCATTGGCTAAGGATGTCAAAAATGTTAAATTTTATTATTATTATTATTATTGTTGGAACATAAGGAATTTAAATTTTTAAGAATGCAAAATTGACTGATATAGGAAGCTAATTAGCCAAAAAATAATATTTTTTGTTATATTTTTTTATAAGGTATGTCAGGCGTTTTAATAGACGTTGTTATTAATTTTTTGGTGTATATTTTTAGGCGTATGGTGTTTACGCAAGGAACAGTTTATGACCATTATGGAATGACCATTATGGCATTTTTCGTGAAACTCGCTAATGGACTGGCACCAAATTTTGTTTTTTCCCCAAAGGATTGTCATGGTATTGGGGAACTACACGAGCTGTTGCGCATCGCTAACAAATCGTTGCAGGCGATGCGCTTTCCCGTGTCCGCTTCCCAGGGAAAATCTTTGCGCCTTCCGGCATTGCCCTCTTCCCTCCGCTCGCTGCACATCAATCCTGAAATTAGGGGTTTATCACCGATAGACGAGCGGAATTACATCGATAAACTACTCGAACTCGCCGTTTCGTGTTGTCCACAACTCACCATGTTGGTGTTGCTGACACCAATTTGATCATCCCACATCCAATTCCCCCAAATCGATCGGGGCACGGGATCTCTCATTTGATCTGGGCACCTGACTCCCCCTCACCACCTGACTCCCCCTCACCAATAGTTTTTGGGTGGACCTTCCCTATAAAACATCTCCCCGGGATCCAATCAGTTCAGTTTAGAGTCTCCCGTCGGACTCCCGTTCCCCTCCTCCCTTTTTCCTCCCCTCCGGGGACTTTGTCCCAAAAACCACTCCTCTAGTGGTTCCCCGAGCCACGAACCGAGGTTGCTGGATTGTTCCCTAAGTATCCCCTATGAATAAAGATTAAATAACGGAATCGCATAGGGGATGGGGACGGGTTCAGGGATGTGATGTCGCCATTATTTTATATCACTATCATGGAGGTCCCGCACTCGGGGTTGTTGACTAAAGGAAAAGAAGATCCGCTTTCTCATGAATATTTCGGTAAAATAAGCTGAATTCTATCCATCATAAATATCCAATATCGCTTTAAAACAAAAGAATTTAGACATAAGTGTAAAATGATGCCCTAGAGTTCCGAGACCAGAATCAGTAAAGACCGTACACCGATGCATTTTCCCGTTAAAGTCCGTGCATCGATTCATTTTTTTGGTTAAGACCTTACGTGGATTCAAGTTTTGAAAGGATAATATGAATGTATGTTATGAGACCTGATAAAAGACCCGATTTGGTGAATGGAGGAGGTTTTTTAATGATGTGATAACGGAGATTAACGATTCAAAGCTTGTTTTTGATGATTGAGTATCAAATGGATTCAAGAGTTAAGGACCATTTATTTGGAAGATATAGATATATTGTGATTATGTCCTGATTATACGGATGATACGAGTACGAAAATAACGATTTGATGATCGGATCATGTTTTGAATGGATAGAGAATAAATGAATGCCGGATTTGGTGATTAGATTTAGATCAAGATATGCATTGATCTATTCCGTTTTATCGGAAATACACTGATTTGGAGGTTCCAAATGTGACAAAACTAATGTTCTGTTTTTTGATTTATTCTGATTTTCGCGATCTATGTCATTATTTGTGATTTTTGAACATTTTGTTGAAAGTCCAAAATAAAAATTTACCGAATTTCTTAAAGAAAGGACACAAATTTACAAAAAAATTCCAATCGCCCCTATTGGAGCTGCTTACACCCCCCAAAAAAATTAAAAAGTTTTGTCCAACGAACGAAGAAAGATTTTTTTAGCTGAATGTACTGATTTTGGAAAATTTTGGCATCCATGAATTAGATGTAGACTATCAGCAAATTCTACTTCCAAGTACTGTATTTGACGGGGCAAAGTCCACTGGTTCGAAATACGTTAACAAGTCAGGTGTTCACTTTTCCCTCACCCGTCCAAAAAGATGGGACATGATCAAAGCTAATTAAGAACCTAAAAAGATCGAATGATGTGATTAATGGTCGTCTGGCGATCTTGGCCAGGCAACTGACATCCAAAATGTCAGAAAACGGCCAAAGGAAGGACGGAAACAATTGGTTAAGAAACAATTGAATTGAGAAACAAAAATGTCTGCTGACTTTATAATGGCAAAGAAACGTCTTGTGATTTTGTTACCTAATTAAGCCAAATGAAATGGATGAGAAATAGGAAAAAAAGTAGATATTTGGGGAAAGATTTTTTAGAAAAAATAAGTAAAATGAAAATTGGGCGCCGATTGAATTGCTTTGAACCTATAATTTTATGCGAATCTTTCACTGGAGTTAGAGAAATATAACGGCGAGAGAAAAGGTGCGGAGAGAAAGTTCATAAAGGAAAACTTTTTCAAAAAATTTTAGAATCAAAAATAAAATCCAATTCAACCGAATTTTTGCGCCGATTTTAACTCGATGTATACCCAAAAAATAAACAGGAATGGTTATAAGGAAAATGCAAAAAAAACCATATAAATCTACTTTTTTTTGCTTTATGAATTTATCATACGAAGGATTGCTAACATTTACACAGTGAATGTGAATGATTGATGATGGCGACTTTCAATAAACAAGTGATTATTAACTAATGATTTTTACTTTTCACAAATGATCATTGAGAAGGACATTTCTATGGGCGCAAAATTTTTATTTTAGATACATGCAACATGAAAAGCGAACGATTTAACAAAAAGAATTGTTTAATAAAGTGATACATAAGTTAGTTTGGGTTTACCATGTAGCTTTCATGTAAAAGTACAAAAAGTAAACATTTAACAAAAAAAAAATACAGGGATCTCTGGTGCGAATTAGTTTTTGAAAATAAAAAGGACAAAATGTTACGGATGAGAACTACCAAAGAAGATGACAGAAAAAGCGATTAAAACAATGAATCAGGGTTACCATTGGTGATGTTCTCGATCCCTCAGCTAAAAAAGGCGCCGGTTAGAGAGATCATGGGGGGACTCACGGACCTTCCCGACAAGAGAGAAGAAATGGGGCCCCGGAAATAGGAATAAAAAATTAATTTAATTAAGTCGACAGCGATCGCAAAAAAGAGGGAAATGAAAGTCGACAGTGATCACATAAAAGAGGGATAGTGTTATTTTTGAAGGGTCGGTTAAAAGGTCCAACCTCTGGTCCAATTCTGATGATCGATATGAAATCTTTTTTCTGTAAAGTGTGAAGAAAGTTAATTTTTGATTTTGGACTGATTTTTGCTGTTTTGTATGCTGTGTTTACCAGTTCTTCGCGAAAATTAGCATTTAACGCTAGGGCAAAGTATATATGTTTCGTCCTCTTAACGTTTCGTTCTCGCACTTAATGCAATCTGGAATTGAGCAAGAACCGGAAAAGGAGAAATTTTAAAAATTGCTCTGGAATTTGAACCAAAAAATGGAAAAAAAATTAAAATTGGGATAACTTTTTGAAGGATTAAGCAATCTCAGAAAAAAATATAATTTCATAGCTCGAGAAAAACATGAATTAGTAGAAAAATGAATAATTTTGATGAATTTCGTAATTTAAAAAACGATTAAAATTGTGTGCTGATTGATTGCTTTGAAGTTTTTAATCCTCGATATTTCGAAGCGAATCTTTTATGAAGTGACAGAGAAATATAACAGCAAAAGAGTACATAGAGAACAGGTGTGGAGAGAAAGCTCATAAAGGGAAACATCCTCTTCGTAAAATCTTAGAGTCAAAAATAAAATTCTAATTCAATGGGATTTTTGCGCCGATTTTAGATATTTTTTCGAGTCGAAAATAAAGTGAAGGAGAAAAAGCTAATAGAGAATAATGAGGATGATTTAGTGAGATTCAAAAAAAATTGCAGAAAAATAGTAATCAAGATGAATTGTGCTCGAAGCGAAATAAACCAAGAAGGCGTAAAATTGTGGTTAGTCCGAGGACGGCTTTTACGTTCATAAGAGATATTTTCAGCTTGATTTTCAAACAATGCTTTTACGCTGAAATTTATTTGTCGGTCAAAATATATCCATGAAAGAAGAAAATATTACAGGGAAAATAAAAATTTCGTCAATTGTTAAAAAGAAAGTTCAATATTAAAAAGAAAGTTTAGTCTTTTAATGAATGAAATGCGATTTTGAGAAAAAATTTGCTAAAGGTAAATAAGACAAAATTCACAAAAAGTGATGAGCAGAGAAAAAGAAAGGCAAAAAAAGCAAAGATAAAAAGAGTAGAGAACAAAGGATAAACAAAAGAAAAGAAAGATAAAGAATGCTAATTTGTGTTAAGAAAATTTGTGTTAAGTGTTAAAATCACAATAAACAAAATTTTCAAGTGAAGTTCTATGAGTTTTCAGATACTTTTTGTGAGCCTTTTTAATTCTAGGATGTATCAGTACTAAATACGAAAGATCAAAAACGCGTGAATGATGTGTCGTTAAAAATGTGATTAAGACCTGTGATTGAAATTGCGAATTAAAATTGATAAATTCCCAATGCCATTGGGCAGTCTTAAGGGATAACCAGCAGGACCGACGACCACCATCAAGAGCACGCCGAGCGCCGAGGCACGGTGGCACCATCAATTCAACAGAAACGACCGATGAGGACCAACAGAATGAGGAGATCGATGAAGACCAGGACGGCGACAATGATGAGGACCGGGACGGTCCATGCGCGGGCCGGAGATGACACCAATTTGATCATCCCACATCCAATTCCCCCAAATCGATCGGGGCACGGGATCTCTCATTTGATCTGGGCACCTGACTCCCCCTCACCAATAGTTTTTGGGTGGACCTTCCCTATAAAACATCTCCCCGGGATCCAATCAGTTCAGTTTAGAGTCTCCCGTCGGACTCCCGTTCCCCTCCTCCCTTTTTCCTCCCCTCCGGGGACTTTGTCCCAAAAACCACTCCTCTAGTGGTTCCCCGAGCCACGAACCGAGGTTGCTGGATTGTTCCCTAAGTATCCCCTATGAATAAAGATTAAATAACGGAATCGCATAGGGGATGGGGACGGGTTCAGGGATGTGATGCCGCCCAATTATTTTATCTTACTATCATTGCCAATATACTCAGCCGTCAGCAGAAAGGCATTGACCAATCTGGCCCGGTTTGAAAACTAAATTGTGACAATTTATTGTAGGTGGATGGAGTCGATCAATCGGATAAAACCAGTAGAAAATGATGAGTTCACCGGGATGGATTTTGTCGATGATCTGGACCAACTCAGTCTTCGATTTGGATCCATTCGATTGACGATCTGTGACCGGAAAAGGCGTCAATGGATTGGACATTCCTTTCCCCAAATCCAATCGTTAGCCAAATAATTGTGAACAATTCGATCGGCTTCGATCCCGCGGTCGCCTGCTAGCATTTTTCCATGGGAAAAGAGTGGGGGGAAGGTGTCGCGGATCAGACAAACTCTTGGCATGGGTCCAGCGCATCACTACTTATAATCTGGTCAATCGATGATCCATCTAGCTACATTTTTGATCATTTTAATTTTTGTTACCTTACGAATCATTTTTTATCCCGATTGTTGATTCAAATAAAATCTTTTTATCAATTTTGATTGCCAGAATCTTCTATTTGGGCCTTTGTTTCCATCCATCCGACTTCAAAATATTTGGCAGCACATTGGCACAAATTGATCCATCTCTGAGGGCACTTTTGCTGAATGAGATTGATTCGAGGGTAAGTGTCGAAAAATTTTCCATTCTTTCAATCAGAAATTATTGCAACTAACAACAAATATTTATCTTTTTAATTATGTATTAATTTTATTAAGATTCATTGAAGTTCAAAAATTCTCACAGGTACTAAATCTGATTGCAAAGTATTGTCCTCGGTTGGAGCACTGTTCTTTCGACGTCGACTACGACAACTCCGAAGAAGCAGATGACGAGTGAGCAGAATTGTTATTGCTTTTTATTTTCATTGATCTGATTAACCATTAAAAAAATAAAAAAAATAAAATTCTTGAAAATATATTTAATTTTTCGTGTCCAAATTAAATCGAAAACACTTAATCAATTTTCTTTTTTTTTATCAAAGTAGTTTAAAAATTACTATTTCTTCTGAAAGAATCGATTATTCACCAATTAGTTTTTGTTTCTGAAATTTTTTCTCATTCATGAGGAAAAAGTCTTTCCAAACGAGATAAGTTTGTACCAATGTTTATTATAGTTTCATGATTGAAATTAAAAATCAAACAGGGGCAGCGATATGATTGGAGAGTCAATTTTGTTTGAAAATGTTTTTTCTCCGATCAGTTCAGTCCATACGATCAGGATCAGGCTCAGCTTCCATCGTTCTTTTTGCAGGATGTTGTTGTCCTCCCTACAATCGCTGTTCCAACTTCCACATCTGCGTTCGCTGTCCATCCGCTACTACCACACCAATGACCAAATTTGCACCCAAATTATGGCCGCAATCAATGGGCTAAAAGCCAAGGGATCTCTTGAGGTGTGTGAATTAATATAAATTATTTATGCAAAAAATAAAATAATTATTTCCAGGCATTGAATATTCAGTTTTTTTATTTACAGTTCCTCCATCTGCCTTGGGGGATTGTCATATGTTTGGAGTGGATTAGGGATTTTTTATTTTCTAATAAAATTTTGAACTTTAAATTTATCATACATTGCAGCGAATATCCGGATTTTTTATATTATAGTCGTAACAAAAAGCATCAATTAGTGACAATTAAACGAATGCTCCACAATATTTGGGGGCCAATGTTATAGTAGTTCAACAGATATCTTACAACAAAGTTATGGCCAATATAACTTTAGAAATTGGCTATTTTGGTCATTCTTTTTTAGTAGTTGACCAATATACATAAATGGACATATTTTATATTATAGCTGTTGGGTATATTTTTTGAGTTATTTTTAAACCGAATTAGTGTAATGAATAGCCACCTAATGTCGAGGTACCTAGTATAAAAATTATGCATTATTTGCCTATTTAAAAAATAGATTTTCTTCAAGGAGATTGAACGTCCTTCAGAATATAATATATTTTAATTCATCAATATCATACTAGGATTTGATCATTGAATATAAATTGTATCACTTTAGATACGTTATTTAACTTTTTATTAATAAAAGCCGGATAATTAGTCAAAAATTGGGCCGCCATGTCTGCCGATCTTATGCAGCAAATTTCGGCATTGGTTGCTTCGATAAATTTGCTTAAATCGGCTTACCATTTTTTGTCAAACATTAGCTCATAATTTGGGTTTTTATTTACAGAAACTGCGCATGCTGAGCTGCGCGATCCTCGAAGATTACACGACTGCAGAAATGGACGAGTTGAAAACGGTTTTGCAGAACATGGACAAGCCCCTGGAGTTGGAGCTGTTATGGTGGTGTCCTCCTGAGCTGAAATTGGCGGGGAATAGCAAGGTCCGAGTCGGCTCAGCAGATAATTTGACAGAACGCATCAGTCAGCCGATGTTGCGCGAGTTTTGTGCCCGGACATTGGATTCAGTGCCGTGAGCTTCGTTTTTTTTTGCGAAATTAATTTTTATAATTCGATTTTCCTTATATTGGTAATAATTTTCCAAAAATTTTAAAAAATCCCCCATCCTTCCAGTGATCTGATTGACTTGTATGGCTGATCGAAATGAGGGAAGGAAGGATCTATGTACATCATTCAATTTGACAATTTTGCATTTTTGTTTTTTCCATTACCATCCAATGTATGTATTTTTGATTATCTTTCATAAAATATTACCGAAATTGATTGCATAAGAAAATTAATATATTGCTACTTTATGAACCACATCAAGAACTGTATTTTTAATTTAGGTGTTTTATTGAATTTTTTATGGCTATTTGTCATATTTTATTGTATTTAAATTCGTGGGAGTGTAGTATGCAAGAGCAAACCAAATCGGATTTCCCGACAACTGCTAGCATCTATGAAAATTTCTTTGTTTTTTAATCTGCATTTCTCTAAAATCCTCTAAAATTATAATTTTTCCATCGTTTTATCTTAACGGAAAACAGACGACAAATCATTTCAAAATATCATTGAGAAAGACATTTCAATGGGCGCGCAATTTTTTAAGTAAGCAATTTATAAAAAAAGTTTGTTTTTTCGGCGAATTATAGGCTTTGGCGGTTAGTTTTAAAAATATTTTAATTAAAATGGACAATTTGTATTGTTGAATAAAATTCTCTTTTTTAAACTATTTTTCGATTCACTGAAAAATTTATTAAGGAAATATTTGGACAATTTTTAATTTTGTCCTTATAGTAATTTGTTGATGTTGGAGATTTTATAAAAAAAATTTCTTATTTTAATTTTACAATGGGCTATGATCCTTAGTCCATTTCCGTTTTGAAATTTTATTTTATAATTGGGTCGTAAGAACGGAAGTCGTTAATTATTTGTATGGGGTTCCATTAGTATCAAAATAAATTAGTTTCTTATTATAACCAATTTGCTCATTTTAGGATCATAATTAGAAAAAGACGATCGCCAAATCAAATACGGTAATGTTGATCCTCCATCCTCTCCGATCATTCGTCCAATTGGTCCAGTTCCCTGGAAATGGGAGAGATTTTTACATTACAATTTAAAGGGAAGAAAATTTTAAAAAAGATGTGGGAAAAGGCATTTTATCAAAGATGCAGGATCGGTCTTTTGTTAAGATTTTCCTTATTCCAGAACCAGCATTGCCTCACATATTTTTGGGTTTTTACACTGATTAAAATTGTACCAAAATAGCAAAAATTAAAAATCATTTCATAAAGGGGACAAAAAATGACCAAATTTTTCAAGAAAAAATAACTTCAAAATTTTCTACGGAGCTGCCTGCACCTTATCAGGCATCATCAGCACCATATTATATATAGCAATATTTTTCATTGAAATTAGTGACCAAAAAAAACTCACGGCACTGGGTCCATTACCCGGGCCCAAAAATTGCGCATCATTGGCTGGCTAATGTCCACCAGATAACGGCGTGCCTGGCGGGCACGGACCCTGCTGTTCTTCCCCATTTCCAGCTCAGGCGGACAATGCTCGTACAGCTCCAACTCCAGGGGCCTGTCCATGTTCTGCAACAGCGTCTTCAGCTTCTCCAGTTCTATGGGTGTTTGATCGCGTTGGATTGTGCAGGTCAGCTTTCGCAATTTCTACAAACAACAAACTACAGTAGTGTTTAGCAATAAATTCCATAAACATACGTGATTAGTCTGGAACAAGTTTATGATGAACTCTACAGACAATATTAAATCTCGATGTACATGTAGGTACTGTAAAACAATAGATCATCATGCAATTGGAAAAATATGGTGTTAATTTTTCATATTTTCATGGATGAAAATGACTTTTAATTTTCACGGGTAGGTTCTCGCCCCAACGTTATAAAGATAAAAAATTTGTTTTTCGATCCACCTCAATGTTTTCCTTGGCATTCAATGCGGTTATTTCGGGCAAAATCTGCTGGCGTATCTCATTGAAGCAGATGTGGCCGATGGAGATTGAGCGCAGATGGGCAAGCTGGAACATGGATTGGAGGGCGGACAATAGCCTCAAAAAAGCCGATTTTAAGCAGATTGTGAACTTGGTGGAAAAACTTCATTAAACAATGAATGCTATCTGTTAGTCTTAATTATTCTGGGATGGGGAAAAGGCTTCGTATAAAGATAATAACGAAAAGACTCTTAAATTATAAAATATTTCAGATCGTAGGTTCGTGTAAAAATTTGTTTACAAAAATTCTTCGCACCCTGCTGCTCCGTCAGTAGATGGAAAGGAGCTGACAAAAGAAAAATGCTCCAAGATGGGACAATGCTTTGCAATCATGTGAAGAACCTGTATTTTTTAAGATTCCAGTTATTTGTAAAGTTTACCCTCTGCTATGAACATTAACATTTTTCTTAATGAATTTGGCAATTCACATTTGCTGAATCCGAATCTGATGTCATATTAATCATCTCATATGTTTATTATTTTGGCCTATCTGTGGTCAATATTTGCGGCCCAGACAGTTGCGGCCCTTTCGCTATAACTCAATAGCTAGAAAAATGAGCATGATTAGCCACAAAATGAACAAATGTCCACTCAAATTAGTACACTGTGAAAAAATATGGCCAGAATACTATGTATGAATTTGGCCAAAATTATTATTTTGGCCATAACTTTTTTTATAATGGTCCGAAAAAATTGGGATTTGTTTAGATTCACCTTTTACTAATTTTTTGCTCTATTTTGTCAATTTCAAATTCATATCTCTAGGTTTGTTTTGAAGCGAGTTATAGTGAAAGCCGAGCAAAATGTCGAGTCCACAAATATCATACAATCTTCTATCTAATAAAATTTTTAATCAACCAAGAAATAGCAACAAAAAATGGGTAAAAGCAAAATAATTAAATTATGTAGTAAATAATTGATGAAAAATCTATACTTGTTAGAATGAAAAATATGAAATATATCACAAATCGAGTTGGAGTCAGTTTGACATAGGACAATTCGAGGGGAGTAACATTAAATCGGAACTAACTTTTTTCAGAAACTGCAGATTTTTTAGATCTTGGTATGTATAGATAGCCCTGAATGTCTGCTACATAAATGTAAAAAGACCAACCGAATGGCCAAGTGTAAAGAAGTTATGGCCAGATCTTTGGCCACATCGTGATTTTGCGACCTTTGGCCAAACTACTGGCCATACCTTTTTTGCCACTTGACCATTCGGATTGTCTCTTTTGTAATTTTGTAGCAGACATTCAGGGCTATCTAAACCTATCAAAATCTCAAAAATCTGACATCTGAAAAAGTTATGACCAGTTTAGTGTCGCTCGCCTCGAATTGTCCCATTCCCAATCAAACTGACATCAGATTCTAACTTTGTACATGTGAAAAATCGCTTCTAAAATTCCTAACTCAACTAGAAAAAATATTTTTCCTATGAATGTAAGTACATACTGTCGAGGTAACCTCTCCCAGCAAAAGTGCCTTCAGTCGTGAGCCATTCTTTGCCAATAAATTCCCAAATGCTAGCAGATTGGCAATGGACGTAACGAAACCGAGTCGAAGATAGAAGATCCTTCATAGTTTTAAAATTATAATCATTTCTAGAATCCGTTAGTAACGTTTTTGGCGATCGAAAAGTTGGAAACATTCTTTTAGACGAGAAATATAGAAATATTGATTTTGTCAAAAAATTTTGATGGAAAGTAGCTTTTTAGAAATTGGTTGTTATTGGGCCCACTAAATCTTTGATTTTTTACTTTGATATACTTATTTGGTGGGCCTGGGTCCTAGCATTTTTGAACCTATTGATCAATTATTCATTTAACCCATAAACCGACGATCATCAACTAATAAGTAAATGATATAAATCAATTAATTCAATCAAGTCAAAATTGATCCGGAAGAAAATTATTTAATAAATCCATTTGTTTTGATGGCTGTGATTTGATTTATCGATCAAAACTCACGTTTGAAATCGGGCTAGTTTGGCAAGTAATAGGTCGTTGACTTTGCAGTATGTTGGCAACATCAACATGCCGAGTTGTGGACAACAAGAGGCAGCGACTTCGAGCAGTTCATCGATGCGGTCGCGTTGCTGCTCGCCTGGCGGTCCCCAATCAATTACATTGATGTTCAGTGAGCGGAGAGAAGAGGGCAATGCCGGAAGACACAACGAATCCCCTTTAGAGTCGGATATCGGAAGGCGTAAGGCTTTCAGCGACGCATTGTTGATGCGCAACAGATTGTGCAGTTCTGCAAAAGCACGCCAGTCCTGCAACAGAGGAAAGCACCCGTCACTTAGGGTAGGATAAGTAGCGAAAGGACTAAAGAGCCGATTCTTTCTTCTTTATTTTTTAATCAACCCTCTAAGATTTATTATTTATAAAAAGGAGAAAATGGTGCTTCTTCCAAATTTTTGTGGCAGACTAATCCGAAGTGATGCCTCTACTTTTACAACTCTAACTGATTATATAAGATTTTGCGGCCCAGACTTTTGCGGTTCAGACTTTTGCGACCCAGACATTTGCGGCCCATGGTTAAAAGGACATTTGCGGCCTAGTCAAAATTGTTGCCAAAAAATATTTAAAAAATCAAAAGAAAAAGCCACCAAATATAAAATTAAAATCAACAGTTTTCCATCCATTAGAATTCATTTTTCAAATTTTTGTTTCTACTCTTCAATCCTTTATGGATAAGTGAAATTTGGGTCGAAGTTGGACCTGTCCTCACCCATCAGATACCTATAAAAAATGAATTCATACTTCGCGAGGGCTTTTTATTTATTTATTTTTACTTTTTTATAATATTTTTTATATTTCAATGAATCGAGTAAAGCTTTATTTTCCTTTTATTTTTTAAACATTTTTTGTATTTTTTGGGGCCGCAAATGTCCCATCAAAAAAAACTCTATAACTTACAATACTGTAGAAATGGATGCTTTGCAGCTGCTTCAAATGGTCTGCAATTACTCGCAACGTGCCAGCCGACAAGCTTGGACCGAAGCGCAAATGACGCAAATTGCGCAACTTGATCCACTGCTCAACATCGTAATCCACGATGGCCGTACTCAACTCGCGCAGGTATCGAGAGCTCCGATCCAATAGTGCCCGGTACTTGGCCAACTGAAAATGGGCAAAAAACTGAATTGCAACTGAAATGTGAACAATAAAGATTTTTTAAAAAAGGGTTTCTTGATTATTTGCCGCATTGAGCTTTATTTATTCTTGACCAAATAGGGAAGTCTAAGAGAAAATGCAGATTTTAATCGGGGAAATTGTTAAATTGTTTTGGATAGTAAATCCATTTTTTTTCTTTTTCTAATGCTTCGTTAATGATTTTCTTGACTATGGTAGAATAAAATTAAAAAATTCAATAATCACCCAACCGCCAAATCTCCTCGCTCTTTCAACTGCTGCCAGTTCAGCTCTAGCGTTCTGAATCCGATCCAGCCATACTTGCGAACAAGTTCACGCCATTGCCAAGACACTCTCTCCAGCCGAACACGTTCATCGGGCGGAAGAAAGGCGAAAATGTGGGCCTAAAATTGAGGATTTATAGTTAAAACTGGATAAAATGATCATTATTCATTAATTTTCCTATGGAGCATTTATTATATTACTTTTTTGGCTAAAAATATTGTGAATTCTTGGGATTTTTTCAAAACTGTTCTATTTTTAAGAAATAGCGCCAAAAAACCTTACCAAAGAATCGGACGCCAAATCCTTGATGGAAGTTGTGGGAGAGCTTCGCGGCTTTTTCGGCATCGAAAGATCTTCCGTTGTAACTGCTTCTCCTCTTTCTCGCTTTATTTGTTTCTTTTTTAATTCCATTTTAACGCGAAAAATTTGTGAATATATTGAAAATATTCGCTCACTAAACTTAAAAATACAATTTTTATTTTATCTAATTTCAAATTATGTTCTTCAGAATATTAATACTTTAGAAAGACTAAATATAATGTTGGTTTTTATGTAAAAAATGGGGAAAAATTTTTCTTCGGTAAATTTTTTAACCATAAATTTTTTTAATAATATATTAAAACAAATTTCGTTCTTTTAGGCAATGTCCCATTATTGCTTTCGCCATAAAATTAAGTATATTACAGATCGAACTTTTTTGGTATCCATAAGAAAAAACATTTATTTATTATTTATTACGAATTCCCCAAATGTCAGGTCTCAAAAGTCGGATAGCCATGAATTCTAATTAAGTTTTGAGAAATTTAATCGGTTTTTTCTACATCTTATCGAGAATTTTTTTTTTAAATTATATTTTGCATATTTTTTAAATAACATTGTATAACTATTACAAAGTAAGAAGTTACCATAAATTTTTTCCATTTGCAAAACTTTTTCTTAAAATATTTGTCCCCCATCCTTCTAGTGATCTGATAATGAATGAGCTAATGAGTCGATATTAATTTGATTTGATGATTTTTTTGCCAGGCGATATTCCTCATTTCTGGTTTTTATTTTTCATTTCATTTTATGAATTTTCGATAAATTGTTTACCAAAAAAAACTAGAGATACAAAAAACAAATTACAGGTTGATTGCTGAATAATTTCAAAAAAATTAATTTTAATTGTTTTTTGTCCTTGCCGAATTTTCTATGCGTATTTTTAAAAGAAATATAATTACAAATTAAAATAAATACTCTTAATTAGTGCATTAATGGATGCAAACTAGGGTAGATCGGGATCGGGATCCCGGTCGGGATCCCGATGTTTCGGGATCGGGATTTTGATCCCGAATCCCGAAATGGCCGATCCCGATCTCGAACGCGGGATCCCGAATCCCGAAATTCAAGATTTCAATCCCGGCCGGGATCCCGAAAATTTTTTGATTTTTTTTACTTCTTTTTAAATTTGACCAATCGTCTTATGTTTGAATTTGAATATTTTATTTTCACAACGCCAAAATCATGTTATCTCTATTGTCTTTTTGCCGCTACCAAATTTCGTCTAGACCAAATTTCGTCCTAGTCAGCCAAAAGACCAATTTTCGTCTAGTGAGCCAAAAAGCCAAATTCCGTCTAGAAATTCGAAAAACAATTCATGTTGAACCCGCAGAATGGCATGTAGACCCCCAAAATAGAATGTAGAAGCCGCAAATAGCATTTGTTAATAGAAGAACATTGACTTTTTGGCTGACTAGACGAATTTTGGTCTAGACGAAAATTGATCTAGACGAAATTAGGGGCAGCGGTCTTTTTCTTTTCACTTTTTATCGGTGGGGGTGGATTGAGTCTCCACGATTGAGTCTGTACTATTGAGTCTCTACGATTGATGAGTCTTCACGATTGAGTCTCAACATGACTGAGTCTCCACGATTGATTCTCCGTTGTTTTTGGCTCATTTGATACCCTGTCTAAAAAATTTTCAAAAAGAAAATTTTCGATGCGAAATTTTCTGAACAACTCATTAAATTTTCTGAACAACCTGAGGTCTCCAAAGTTTTTTTTTGAAAACTCAAGGCTTATGAAAAAATTTTTTAAAACTCGAGGCTTATGAAAAAATTTTTGAAAACTCAAGGCTTATGAAAAAATTTTTAAAACTTGAGGCCTCTGAAATTTTTTTGAAAACTCCAAGCCTGTGAATTTTTTAGAAAACAAGGCCTGTAAAATTCTTTGAGAAACTAAGGCTTGTGAAATTTTTTTGAAAAACCCAGAGCCTAAGAAATTTTTTTGAAAAACTCAAGACTTCGGAAATTTTTGAAAAACCTTAGGTCTAAGAAACTAAAGTAATATAAAAAATGATATAAAAAATGATAAAATATTGGTCATTAAAGTAAATTTTTGCCCTTTCATTTTTATTGCCCAAAAGATAAATGAACAATTGATCACTGCCCAAATATAACTGCCCAATTTGATCACTGATCACTGCCCAAATGATCGGCTCCCTTTCAAGTTTCTAGTTAATGGATACGAAATTTTTAATTATCAATGTTTTTTCGACTTTTTGAATTTTTCTTTAAAAATTTAACATTTTTAAGCCATTTTTTGAAAATCCCGAAAAAAATCTCGGGATTTCGGGATAATCCCGATCCCGAAATTTGCAATCGGGATATCCCGATCCCGATCCCGAATTTTAAAAATCGGGATCTGGGATCGGGATCGACTCTGGCAAATCCCGATCCCGAAAATCGGCCGGGATCCCGATCCCGATCTACCCACTACCCTAATGCAAACACGGACTCAGCTAATCCGGACCAGTGTTGTCGATGATCCTCAAGATCATGATCCAAGATAATATGATCCATTAACTGATCTGATCCTGATCCATAAAAATTTTGTTTCGTTTCGTGTTTCATGTTTCGCGAAGTTTCCGAGTTTCGCCCAGCCCTGATCGGATCAGATCATTTTGAAAAGAAGAGGATCATCGACAACACTGATCCGGACCCAGATAGAAGTGAGAAATCAGGAATTTTTCCACTTATTCGGCGGTATGGGTCCTTGACACGTGTACCATGGACCTGGCTATTTGATTGACTTCTTGTACCATGGACCTGGCAATGGCGATATACATACATATACATCTTCTTTTCGACTTACCTTATTCTTATACTTATTTATGATGAAAGGGAGCACTTGAATGCACAACCAATCTTTCCCATGGCTTGAGGCAAACAGCAATTATTTAACTTTTTGTTAAATTATGCCCTCCATCAGAATGATTGACGACCTTTGGATTTGAAAAGATAATGAAGATTGATAAAATTATGCCATTAAAACATAGGAGTTGTTTAATTAAAAATTTCTAATTAGTAAAAAAATTCTAAAATTATTTGCCCCTAGAAAAGTCATGGCCAAATAAAGCCACTTTTAATGGACAAAGCTCTTATTAGGAAATTATTGTATTTTATTTAATAAATTCCACTTTAAAGTTCATTTTTTATATAAAATTTTCTGTTTTTAAGAGATAGATACCTAAAGCTAAAGAAGTCTTTATTATAAAAAATACATAATGTCAACCTCATCCACCAACATCAGCCATTTGGCCGATCTATCTTTGGTATGTTTTTTTATGATTTTTGAGTCCTTTAAGTTTTTGGGCCAATTTCAGAAATTTCTATCCTTTCTCTAAAAAATTTTCTATTTACCTTTTTATGACTTTTTATTATTATTTATATCATTAATTAAGTTTCCATCAAATTTTATTTATATTTATGGATTTCGGATCAGTATCCTTGATTTTAGGCTCACATTTTCGTGCTTCTCCCACCCGATGAGCGTGTTCGGCTGGAGAGAGTGTGCCGGAAATGGCGCCATGTTGCCAGGAAATATGCCTGGTCCAAATTCAGGACACTGACGCTTGACGCACAGACGATTCACGACAACGAGTTGTTCTTGTTTTCTGCTGAGAGTGTTGAGTTGACAAGGGCACAGCAAAACGAGCTTGTGGTTAGCTAGCTGATTTTTAAATTTTTAAATTGCAATTTTTAAGTT
>LDKF01000279.1:21144-32534 GCA_001026735.1 Rotylenchulus reniformis | reverse complement strand
CTACCTTTAACAGGAAAGTACCGGTGGAACAATGGGCAAAGATGCGCAAATTGCGTCATTTGCGCTTCGACAGTTGCGTTGGATCCGACACATTGCGCGCGGTTGCGGACAATTTTACGCGTCTTCAGAGCATCCACTGCTCTGGCATTGTGAGTTCGAGATATAGACTTTGACGCACAGCAGAGACGTTTGAGTGTGGAGCCTAAAAACTACTTACTGTTTATAACATATGTCAGCTTAAACGCAGCATGAAGAAATGGTCTTTGGTATCAACGGATAGCCCTGCGGATGAATGTCTATTATTAAAAAGAAAAACAATCATCCGAATTGGCCAAATGATAAACAAAGTTATCACCCTATCTTTGGCCAAAAGCATGATTTGTGGCCAAAATATGGCCATAACTTTTTATCATTTGGCCATTTCGGATGATCTTTTTGCAATTTTTTAGCAGATATCCCAGTGCTATTTTTTGAAACCAACCTCGTTTCTCTACTAACTTGTAATTGCGTTTGAATTCCAGTAATGAGTAAGCAGTCTCTCTTTTCGCTTACCCCTCTATCCGTGCTTCCCAATCCTTTTTGCTTATAAATTTCACAAAAAAATTTGATAAATTATTGAATCCAACTCAACTAGGTATGTAAATCCGGAATTCTATTGTCAACCTGTGTAATCTCATATAAGGATTTCTAATTTCACAATCAAAATATGCTAAAAAAGGAATCCATTAGATATGCTCTCACTCAGATGTTTGATAAAATTCAAATAATTTCTTTAATCGGACTCCTTCATTGCTCATGTTTCCTTCCTCCCATTAGTTCGAGAATTGCGCTGCAGAACTGCGCAATCTGTTGTGCATCAACAACGCGTCGCTGCAGGCGTTGCGCCTTCCGGTGTCCGACTTATGGGTAAACCCATTGTGCCTTCAGACATTGCCCTCCTCCCTGCGCTCGCTGCTTCTTAATGCAGGATATACTGGTTTGCGCGGCGATGAGAAGCGAGAGCGCATCGATGAACTGCTCGAACTCGCTGCCTCTTGTTGCCCTCAACTCGCCATTTTGATGTTGCCCATGAGCTCATACGTCAGTCAGATATCTTTGGCCAAGCTAGCTCGATTTGAAAAGTGGGTTTTGACAAAATGATTTTATACGGCATGCGCAAAAGCAGCTGGTTTCATGCAAAAATTTATTATTATGGCAAATTTCAATTCCCGAAAATGACTAAAAGTATTCTGAGTAGATAATAAATAATTGTTCTTTTAATAATTTTTATCCTAATTTTATTAACTATTTCCATTTTTTGACTGTTAAACCAACCGCCGACGGTGAACTCATGACTATGAACAGATGCAATGCGGACTACACTTTTCGTGTTTCCATTGCATCTTACGAAAAGGATCCTTAGGGATTTGGGGTAGTAGTTTACTTTACATGCCTTTTCCAGTACGGGGACGGACACAGAGGTGGCCCGATTTTTTAAATTACTTTTATTTATTTTCACCCCAACGGGCATGAAATGATCAAGTTGTCACCGGGCCGGGCGGGCCGGGCCGGGCCTGCTTTTTTAAGGCCCGTGCCCAGTCCTGGACGGACACTATTTGCTTGCGCAGCTTAAGCTGAATGACTTGAATGAAGGGATAGTGGTACGACTTTTGCAGATCCGGCATTTGCAGATCAAATTATAACTCGGTTTAAAGAAGCCTAGAGAAGTTTGTTAGATACCAAAAAATAGAGTAAAAAATTAGCTAATAAATGAGCCTATGCCCATTCGAATTCATCCTGTGTGAAAAAAAGTTATGGTCAAAATAATATTTTTGGCCAAATTAATAGTATTTGGGCCATAACTTTTTCATATTGGACCAATTCGAATGGGTTTAAGTTCATTTTGTACCAATTGTTTGCTCTATTTATTGACACCAAACTCATTTCTGTAGGTTATGAACGGCAAATGGCGAATTATCTGCAAATGTCGGCACGCCGAAGGGATATGCTCCCCATAGGATTACAAAATTGTTCTCTGAACTATTTTTGGGATTTAGGTTATATTTTTTGATGAATTTGATATGTTCGAACATTTTCCAGGCTCTTGTATCTGCGTCTCTTTTTCAATTGGATCGATACCGATATCACTGTATTTGGCAAATCTTTGGCAAAGCTTGGCTCACAACTAAGGGCACTTTTGCTGGAAGCAGTTGCTCCGAGGGTAAGTACTAAGTACTGACAAGTGAGTGAGTGAGTGAGTGAGTGAGTGAGTGAGTGAGTGAGTGAGTGAGTGAGTGAGTGAGTGAGTGAGTGAGTGAGTGAGTGAGTCAAATAACATTTTTGTTGTTATTTTAGGGAAAAGTTGACATGTTTTATGTTTATTTTTTTATTTACTGCTGCAAACTTACAAAAAATCGGATTGGCCAGCTGAAAAAAGTTATGGCCAAATCTTTGGCCTAAATCAAGATTCTATAGCTTAACATTGCCATGATTTTTTTGTACTTGGCCAATCCGAATAATGTATTTTGTTTGTTTGTGGCAGGCATTTAGAACCTATCTTTGACGCTAAGTAAAAAACTCATATATGCTTCTGACTTGTTAGCTGATGAGTTACAATCATTTTTCTAACCTGACACTCGAACGAACAAGTCCGTGATCCAACACCCATACCTGTTTAAGAAAGTATACCTATTTCTCCAAAATGAACAGCGAAGTCAAAATGCCACCTCATTCTAATTTTTTGTTTCCTGCATGATTTTGCATTTTTTCGAAAGGTATTTTAAAAATTTTCAGGGATTTTAGATCCGAAAATTAAAAGGCAAAAATATCGGATGTTCTTTTAGTATTCTTATTTTTGTTAAAAATGAATGGCCCTAAATCTTGCTAATAAAAAATTCATTGATTTACAGTTCTTACATCTGTCTCGACGATTGCCACTGTCTGTTGAGTTCGTCATAAATTTGATCCAACATAATCCTGCACGTTTGGAGAGGGTTGTGATTTGAAATTTTGTTTTTTAATTGGAACACCTAATTCACCTTTTTGGATTAATAAATAATACTGTGAATAATCGCGAATTTTGATAATTGTTGTTCTAACCAAAAATTATTTCAAAAAATGTTCGAACAGTTAGGTAAATTGTGGGCAACTTGTTTATGCTTACATTAATGTTTATACAGTATATGTTTTTTGATTGATAAAATTGCCGAACATTTCGAAAATAGTTTTTTTTTGCAGAAGATGCGCAAGTTGACCTGCGCGATCCCGCATGATCACAAGCCCGAGAACTGGGCCAGCTGATAACGCTGTTGCAGAACATGGAGGGGCCCTTGGAGTTGGAGCTGTTCGAGCATTGTCCGCCAGAGATGAAGATGGGGGAGAAGAGCAGGGTCCGTGTCCAGACAGACCAGTTGCCGGAGTGCATCAGCCAGCAGTCAGATGTTGCGCCATTTTTGGGCCCAGGCAGTGGGCCCAAAATCAATGGACTCAATTCCCGATCGATTCCTCTTCGATTCGATAGATTCTTGATCGGACCGAAATTACGATGAATAACAGAGATTTGTGAAAATATTTTGTTAATTAATTATGTACCAAGAATATGAATTTTTGCTTTTTTTGTCATAAAGATTAATATAAATGGTTTTATTCATTATTCGTTATCATATTCATCATGTTTATTCATATTATCATTCAATTACGCCGAAATTTCAAAAAAATGAATAATATGCATAAGCCATGGCAATAAAATTCATATTTCAAAAAGGGGGTTAAAATTTAAAATAGGAAGAATGTAAATCGCCAAGACAGATGTAGAACCATAAAAAGCCAATTTCTTTTTGAGGTGGATCGCCCTCCCAAAAGACAGATCAAACATTAATTTAATGAAATAACGATCTTGCTCATAAATCATATTAAACTATTTTGGTGCTATCTTCCGATCTAAAGATAATTTTTTTAATTTGCATAAAATGTGAGCTTATGCAAATGACGCTCTAATTAGAAATCGAAAATATTTTAAAATCGGATCTGTATTTCAGAAAAAGCTGGATTCTGGACTTTCTGGATTTTTAATCCAGAAAAATCCAGATCAGCACGATCTCTAGTTCTAATGTCAAGCTCACTTTTCAGTTTCAATTAAAAATCCATCAATTGTTACGAGTCATAACTTATCACTTAAGAGGACTTATTTCGATTCTATGGGACTTTGCACAGCATGTATATATTTATTTATTTATTTTCCGATTTTTATATTTTTTCTTACTTGTAATCCCGACTGGCAATCCAGAAATGGGGAATACCGCCGAATGGGAATTAAAAAAAATGTAGATACGGGAAAGCAAGTGAGCTAAAAAGTTAAGAATTACGAGAGGGAGCGAAATCGGCAGAGGTGAAAGTCTGTGAAATAGATGCTCTGTTTACTAGCTTATTATATAATGATTCGTATTATAAGTAATTAAAAATTTCTGCAAAATTATGAAAAATGAATAAATTTCTTTTAAAAAACCAGGTATCTTTTTCAAAATAGTTAGTCTTAAAATCAAAAATTTCCCCTAGAATAAATGCCTGAAACTTTAAAAATTCTCCAGTAAAAAAACTCTGAAAACTCCTCCCTTGAGGAGGTTTGAAAAATAAACCCCTGTCTTATGTTCTCGAGAAAATACGGTACTCGATTTGAAAATTTGGAATATCTGATCAAAGTCATTTATCATTTTTATTTGTAAAATTGCTAACTAACTAACTAAGCCTAAGGCAACTTACTCCTCGTCAAATATTTGAATATTTCAAACTCAACTCATCCCATTGCACCATAATAATTAATAACCTTGCCTTCACTCAATTCAATAGGTCATCATGGTGGCGGAGCACTGGACAAATAGACAGAGTTTATATAACCACGGCTCGGATTTTAATTATTAAGACTGTTGGCCTAAATAATTATTAAGGGCGTTAAAAAACCGCCGCATGGGGAGATAAAGAACCGCCAAATGCTATAGGCTGGCTGAAAATTTTTTTAAAGCCTGCTAGTCCAAAGGTATAAAAAGCAAAATTGCGCAGAATTTTATGCGCTATCTTCTGGTATTTTTAATTTTTCAAAATTTGGCCAAAAAGTGAAATTTTCCCGAAAAATCGAAAAATATAGTCTTTGGGGATATTTCGAACTTTTTGTTTGAATTCCGAACAATTAAAAATATTAGAAAATAGCATAAAATTCTGTACAACTTTCGCTGGAAGTTTTGGTCCAGCTCAAAAAGTTTTCGACCAGACTATGGTATTTGGCAGTTTTTTGAACGTCCTAGCACCCAAAAAGTTCAATACATCTGTTTAACAGTTTGATCCAGATTTAGAATAAAAAAAATAAAAAATAATAATCTAGAAAACAATCTATTATTTATCAAGATCGTCATGGATTATCAATTGTATAGATATTTTTTAACATCCTAGCACCCAAAATGTTCAATACATCTGTAGAGAAGGAAAGTGTTGATCTATGTTTTACAAGCAAAGATAAACAACATTTCCTTCTCTATCACTACATAGATTCTAGTTCGGGACAGGACTACTTGGGGCGAGCAAACTCATGGCGGGCTAATTCGTGGCTATTAAATGTCAAAAAGAAACGCCCAAAGGCGTCTAAAATGGGCAAAATGATTAATGAAATAAAAAATAAATACTAAAGCAAAACCCAACAGTCCTTTGTGGCAACACCGTAAACGCGGGAATACCAACGACTGGGAACAAAAAAAAAAACAAGAAACAGTTGTAATTTTATAAATTGAAACTGAAAGTAAAACTAGAATTTATTCACTAGCATTTTGCAATGCCCAAAAGTAAACATTATTCCGCATTTTCATCATAAATTATTACCTTTTGAATTTCCTTAAGATTCGGATCAATTTTATGATTACAAAGGGATGATATATGTTCTGATTTATCAGAAACTGATTTTCGACTTCTGTCCTTATATCGTCCTGATTTTTGGGATTTTGGAAAATTTTATTTAAAGAATGACCAATTTTCTAAAGAAAGTCAGGTCTAAATTTTCAAAATTTTCCCCGGCGGCCACTATCGGGACCGCCGGACTCACAGTCAGATTATGAAAAATGAAAAATATGATGTTTGATTTATTTTTGAATGAATAAAACAATCACTTAACGAAATGACCATGAAATCTGACCATGAAATCTGATTTTTTGACTGTGATGTTCTGATTTTGAAAAATTTTAGATATCATCCCAGATTACAACTAAACAAAAAATTTAAAATGCCAACCTCATCAGCTACTTCCATCCAAGATTTGGCTGATCTGTCATTGGTAAATAAATTCGTATCGACTTGATATTGCGGTATTAAGCTACAATTTTATTTTATTTTTTTATTTTATTTGGTTCATTAAATTATTTTTTCGGCTTTTCTACCCAACTTTCTTTGTATTTGGATCAAAACCCTCAAATTTTAGGCCCACATTTTCGCCTTTCTCCCGCCCGATGAGCGCGTTCGGCTGGAGAGAGTGTGTCGAAAATGGTGCCAAGTTGCTAAGAAATATGCCTGGACCGAATTCAGGATACTGAAATTGGACAAGCAGGAGTTGAGACAGAGAGGCCATTTGCTGACGGTTAACTGAATTTTTATCAAAAAATCGTGGTTTTCAGAATTTTTAAAAAGACAAACATAAACATATCCAAAGAATTTAAAGCTATTTGAAAAAAGTAAGGAAATATCAGATAGAATTCAGATAGTTTTTTTTTTGGATTACATGAGTTATTAAAAATTTTATTTTCTCCTAAAATCCATCCCCAACCAGCAAAATTCTTCACTTTTTATAAATTTTTTTTAAAGAAATTAGTATAATATGGATCATCATATATCAACATCTTGAGCACCACCACAACCAATTTTCAGGCGGATATGTTCCGGGCGCTGATCGATCGATGCGGTCCACGTCTGCGCGAATTGAGATTTGCAGTGTCCGAGGATTGCATCGTGGACAAGTGGCCAGTGATGCGCAATTTGCGTCATTTGCGCTTCGATCATCGCGTGTCGTCCGCCACATTGCGTCCAGTTGCGGACAATTTAAAGCGTCTACAGAGTATCCACTTCTCCGACATTGTGAGTTGTATGAATATGGCCTCAAAAAATTTTACAATTCACATTAAGACCAGACGCGCAAAGTCCGCTAGAAAAAGGAAATCCTCCTGTGAATTTTCTTCGGTTTTTATTGCCATTTTACTCATACAGAAAAATTTCAGCCTTTTTGTTCAATTATTTCATAAGCTTTGAGATCTTTTGCCTAAAATCGCCGCCAAAATGGTGTTTTCAATAAAAAATGATGCGTCAAAAATTATTTTTCCTCAAAAAATCGGAAAAAAATTATAATGACTTAAACAATCATAAGCATCATTGTACAAAATTTGGCTAGGATGGCTCAACTACCATTTTGGTCAATCAAATCTTGTTCTTCATTATGAGCTGTTTTTGCCCCTGGCAGGACTGGCTTAGTGTTGCGGGACTGCACGATCTGTTGCGCGTCGACAACGCGTCGCTGCAATCGTTGCACCTTCCTGTGTGCAATTCCGTGGGAAATGCGTTGTGCCTTCCGGCATTGCCCTCCTCCCTCCGCTCGCTGCACATCGGTGACCGTTTGCCATGGGTGAGGGAACAGAATAAGCTGGACCACATCGATGAACTGCTCGAACTTGCGGCCTCAAGCTGTCCACAAATTGCCATGTTGGTGTTGCCGATGCACTTAGCCATCAGCGAAAAATCGCTGGCCAATCTAGCCCGATTTGATAAGTGAGTTTGGCAAAATGTCATTGATATTCAAACGATCAGAATCAAAAAGCTCGGTAAAAAGGATTTATTAGTGAATTCAAAATTTTGTGTAACCATTACCAGTATACAGCACCAAAACTATGTGGAAAAATACATGTTCTGTGCATAGTCGGTATTAATTTAACACTGATAGGCGAATAATCGTAGATCTTATACAGTAGTATGTATAACTACTGTACTGACTACTGTACTGTTTGAACTCTACATATTTATTAGGATGAATATTATTCGTCTATATGATTGAGGAAATAAATTTTCGCCAAATTTAATCGATTGATTAAGATTTGTTGGTCCACGACAATTGTTTGATGATTTTTTGGTGTGATGAGGTTATGGACGGAACAGGAAGACTTATGGCGAAAGGAAGACTAAATATAAATAACAATAAAGAAAAAAAGCGACGGCAAAAATAATAATTAACTTAATAAAAAATGAAAAATATAAAAGTAAAATTAAATTTAAATAGGCTTAAAAACAGAAAAATTGACAGTAAAATTTCTTTGTAAAAACTAAAAATATTTTTTATTTTTTAATTAAGAAATTTTAATACATAAGTATTTAGAATAATTTATTTTTTTATATTTCTACTTTTTTTCTTATTTAATTTTATTAATTATTTTTCCATTTAAATCGCCTTTTAGGATTTGTTTTTCGTCGTTTAGCTTTATACAAATATTAATCATTTTACTTTCGCCACTAGTCGGCCGCCACTAGTTGGCCTTTGGGTGTAGCGGTCAAGGAGTCATTGACCATGCAATATATCTATAGGGCATCAATCANAAATTTAAATAGGCTTAAAAACAGAAAAATTGACAGTAAAATTTCTTTGTAAAAACTAAAAATATTTTTTATTTTTTAATTAAGAAATTTTAATACATAAGTATTTAGAATAATTTATTTTTTTATATTTCTACTTTTTTTCTTATTTAATTTTATTAATTATTTTTCCATTTAAATCGCCTTTTAGGATTTGTTTTTCGTCGTTTAGCTTTATACAAATATTAATCATTTTACTTTCGCCACTAGTCGGCCGCCACTAGTTGGCCTTTGGGTGTAGCGGTCAAGGAGTCATTGACCATGCAATATATCTATAGGGCATCAATCAGCAGATCAGAATCAAATGGATCAAACTAAGATCCACGACCAATCGATTGATTTGGTTCATTTTACATTTTATTTGATCGCTGATCCTAATATTTTACAAATTATACCTATTATTACTTCTGATAGGCTCTTCTTCCTGCGCCTCGGTTTCGATCCGTATGACGCCAGCTTTTTGGTGACTCATTGACAAAGATTGGCACACAGTTAAGGGCACTTTTGCTGGGAAGGGCTGACTCAAGGGTAAGTACCGAAAAAACCATAATGTATAAGAATTAGGCGCTTTTCGTCTGAAATGTCTTTGTCGCAAAAAGGAGCGGGTACCACCTATATAATTACCGTTTTTGCTTTTACTAAGATGAATATTATCGTAAATTTTTCTAGATGCATCTCTTCTGCTTTTTATTTGTATTCATCTAATTTCCAACTCTTTTAAAATTAATTGGTGAAATTAAACTCTAACTATATGTAGCAATTTCATCAAAAAAATAAAAATTTAATACATAGGTTCTTCGTCTGATTGCAAAGCATTGTCCTTTGCTGGAGCATTGTTCCTTTTGCATCAGCTTCCTTCCCGAGATCCCCGATCAAGCAGAAGAGTGAGGAATATTTTTGCATTACAATAACATTTAAAAATTTGAGATCTAGCACTTTCGCCAAGATTTTTTCTTTTGGTATTTCTATGAGAATTCTAATAAAAAATATATTTTTTGACGGAATTAACCTATGTATACAAAAAAAGTCCCTCTACTAAATTAATTCCTATACAAAATGTTCAATTTTTAAAAATTATTTTCTTTTTTTATAATTCAATGAAACCAATTATAATTTAAATTTTATTTAATTTATTATTTTTTAAAATATGTTGAATTTTTGAGCGGATCGGGACGTTAAAAAACCACTAACTGCCATAGTTTGGCCGGAAACTTTTTTTTGAAGTTTTGCTAGGCCGAAATTATAAAAAGCAAAATTGTGAAGAATTTTATGCTCTATCTTTTGGCTTTTTTTTACTTTTTCTAAAGTCGGCCAAAAGGTTCAAAATATTTCTTAAAAATAGTATTTTCGTTATTTCGGGTAAATTCCGAAATTTTTGGTAAAATTTTGAAGATTAATGATACCAGAAGATAGAACATAAAATTTGCACAGCGACTTTTTATACTTTCGGCCTAGCAAGTCTTACAAAAAAAAGGCCAAACTTTTGCATTTGTCCCTTTTTTAACGTCCTAGCATCGTAAATAAATTGGGCCCATCCATCTTCCTCTTCCTTCTCTCTTATCTCACCCTTTTTCAGGCTTTTTTCCGCCCTCCAATCCCTGTCCCAACTTGCCCATCTGCGCTCCGTGTCCATCCGCTACTTCCGCGGTAGACAGCTATTACACGCGCAATTTTTGGATGCCATCAATGGACTGAATGCCAATGGAAATCTTGAGGTGAAAAAAAGACAAAAATTCGAATAAAAATTAAAAATATTTTATAATGTTCGTGGAAAATTGATTTTTGGTTCGAAAAATTTTATTTTCTATAGCGGCTGGGTCGTTTGGCCAAAAATGTCAGATTGTGCGTTTTGCCAAATCAGTTAGAAAGCCAAACCGCCTTCATAAAACTTTTTCTAAACCTCATTAGGCCTTAACTATAACAGTAAAAATATGCAGAATTTTATGCTCTACCTTTTAACCCTTTTAGTTTTTTTTCAAAATTCCGCAAGAATATTTGTTTTTACTTTTTTTCAAAAAATCAATTTTTTCTCTAAATTTTATCAAGGAATTTCGACAATCAAAGATGCCGTTAGATATTGCAAAAAATTCTTTATATTTTTGCTTTTTACAATTTAGTCTAGTTCGGATGAAAAAATGGTTCCAAAAATCGGAATTTTTAATCGATTAAATCTGAATGGTTCCAAGCTTCGCTAGTAAAAATTTTTTGATTTGCAGCATCTGCATTTGTCTCGGGAATTGCCACTGCCTGCCCAGTTCATCACACATTTATTACAAATTAATCCTGTATGTTTGAAGAAAATTTTAAGGATTTTTGTTTTCAATTTTGAATGAAGTATAGGGTAAATTCTCCTCGAATATAGCGGATTTTGTAGTTTTAAAATTTTTTACAAAAAACATCTCCTAATTTTGATTACAAAGTTCTAAATTTCCATGCAACTTATTGCAGTCCAAAGCCGAGGTATGAACTATTTAAGCTGCTGGGCTATGCAATCAAGAAAATTAATAAAAATAAATATACAATTTAATTATTGATTAGGAAATTTGTGACAACTTCAGTTCTTGGTTACAGAATTTGCGTAAGCTGGCCTGCGCAATCCGGTACAATGATGCGCCAGCAGAACTGGGAAAACTCAACAGGCTATTGCAGAACCTTCTGGTTATTTAATTTTTTAATTTCAAAAACGATTTTTATCAAGTGGTTTTTCCCACATACGATAGTTGAAGCTAGACGGGTTTTCGCGGAAGTCTGGAACGAGCACCCCC
>LDKF01000278.1:46873-62520 GCA_001026735.1 Rotylenchulus reniformis | reverse complement strand
CTAATCAAAAATTGAATTTTTATATATGGAATTTTTTTCAAAATTCATGATTCATTTATATTCTGTCGATTTTTTGGGCAACATTTTCTGGCGGTTTCTGATGAACTGTAGTCGGGACTCGATGTATAACTGTAGTCGGGACTCGATGTATAACTGTAGTCGGGACTCTGATGGCCCAATGATTTTGTTCAACTCATTCGGTGTATTTTGGTCCGGGACCTCATTCTTAGGGGTGTATTTTGGTCCGGGACCTCATTCTTAGGGGTGTATTTTGACACAGAATCCCGTTTTTAGGGGTTTCGAAAAATTTGAAGATTTTTTCGACCTTCTTAAGAAATTCGCGAAATTTTGAAGATTTTATCGACCTTCTTAAGAAATTCGCGAAATTTTGAAGATTTTCTTCAATTTTTTTAAAAAAATTTTCTGAAAAAATTCGCTTCGGGAACAGATTTTAGGGTTCGAAAAATAGTGCCCCCCTCTCCGTCGGTGAGGTTGAAATATATAGCCCCCCCCCCTCCTAATTGAACCACTCTGTAATAGACCCCCTCTGGAGGGGGGTTGAAAAATATTGTATGTATAACCCCCGGGGGTTATAATAGGGGTTTTACGGTACTACATATGGGAAGTTGGACTTTTGGGACTCTAACACTTTTCGAGTCCCGGGAGTTAAAATTATGCAAACCCAAATGTAGAGTAGAATTTTTGGGAATCCTGATGTGAAAACCCAGAAATTCAGGGATTACGAATAAAAATCAATCAATGAAATGAATTCAAAGGTATTTTAGGTTTCCGCCTTCCAAAAAAATATTTTATACGGGCAGACCATAGTTACACAATCTAAAAAGTTACGCAATTGATTTTATAACATTATATTTATTATTGGAATTAAATAAAAAAGAAATTAAATTGAAAAATGTTAAAGTCCAAAAAAGTTAAACATTGCAACTAGCGCCTTTACATACATGAATAAAATAAAAACATAAAACAAACAACACATAAAAAACAAGAACTTCAAATTGTCATGTTTTTCCAACACCAACGAAAAGATTGACAACTCAAGCGCATAAGCGAATTTTTTTTGGATAAATTTTTCGTCACATCCTTGGTATAGCCCCCTAGCCATCTTTTTGTCCTGATCTTGTTATGAAAATAATTGGTAAAAAAAAAGAAAAAGCGGGAAATAGGAATTTGAATTTTAACGCGGCTAAATGTCCATTGGTCTAAGTAAAACGGCGCCAATTGTTTATTCTAGAGGTTTGGACTTATTTTAGAATATTTTTTGGTTTTCTATGATTTTTAATGTTGATTTTTGACTTTTAGACTAAAACCAAATATTATAAATCAGAACAAAATCTTTAGGAACATTCATTACAATAATAACAAACACGGTACATCGAATTTGGAATTTTAATTTACCTATATTAAATTTAAAGTTTTTAATAGACTCCTGACTCCTGGATCCAGTTCCATTTTAACTTGGTTTTACGGGGGCTTAAGACCAGCTCAGAAATCTTTAAAAGAATAAGTTTTAAATAATTTGCGACATCTACTTTATTCGATAACAATTGTTTTATGCTTTGATTTAAAGTCGTTTATTAAGTAATAAAAATCTCCAAAAAAAATTAAATTTACTTTTATTCTTGCTTATTATTTTAATATATCCATGATTTTTCTATTTTACTATCAATGATTCTTTTTAAGTCTAATTAATAATTAAGGGAAAAATTCTGTGCGAATTTAAAAAATGCCGGCCTCTATTACTTCCATCAATCATTTGGCCGATGAAACATTGGTAAGGTTTTTTTATTCTTGATGTTTTGGGTTTATTTTCATTATTATTTTATAAATAATTTCTATGATTTATCTAAAGGTTTTTATTGATTGAACTTATGCGGTTTACCTGCCCAATAAACATTTGGATCCAATATTTTTCTACAATTCCACACTTCATCTCGAGGGATTTTCAAGGGATTGAAACTAGATAATATTATATCAGATTATTATTTCACCAGATAAAAATGTTATCAGCTATTTGATTTTTGACAAATCAAATCCTGCTTTTTGCTGATGATTAGGGTGCGCAAAAATATGGACAAAAAATTGCGAAATATGGCCATAAAATATGGATAAAAAAGTCCCAAATATGGACGAAAATACGAAATTTTCTCCAAATATGGACAAAAATATGAAAATATGGATAAAAATTGGCGAAATTTTGGCAGAAAAAATGAAAATTTTTCTTTTTGAAAATACGATTGCGCACCCTACTGATGATATTCTAAATTTTTTAACCAGCATCCTCATCCTTGAAAAACTAGGATGGAGCGTAAATTTTTTTAAAAATGGAATTTCCAAAATTTTAAAAAAGGCTTTTAAACTTTATACTTTAATTTAGGCTTACATTTTCGCCCTTCTTCCGCCCGACGAACGTGTTCGGCTTGAGAGAGTGTGCCGAAAATGGCGCGAAATTGCCAAGAAACGTGCTTGGACTAATTTTAAGACATTGAACGGAAGAGCGAGACGATGTAACAATGAGGGTATGAATAATGAATTTTAAAATTAAATACAAACTAGTTTTTTGGAATATTTAAAGTGATTCTTACCCCTTTTTGGTTCAAAAATATAAAAAATTAAAAAAATATATAAAAAATGAATTTTTTTGGTTATTTTATGTATTTATCCCTACTACTAAAAAATTGTTAATAAAATTATTATTTTTTGCTGCGGAAATTTATGCAAAAATTTGTTCGAGCAAATTAATAATAAATTTTCTTTTTTGGACTTTTTTTATCGGTTTTTCTTTATTAAAATTATTTTTTATATATTTAAATCTTTTATTCTGGAATTTTTCCACTGCCACCACCAAATGTTCAGGTGGCCATGTATGAGGCGCTGATCCATCGAAGTGCTGCACATCTGCGCGAGTTGAGAGTGGCAGCCTGGAAATTTGACCTGGAACAGTGGACGAGGATGCGCAATTTGCGTCATTTGCACTTCGATGTGCATCTGCCAACAGCCGACACAATGCACGCGGTTGCGCACAACTTGGATCGTCTGCAAGGCATCTACTTCTTTGACATTGTAAGTTGTGAGGCACATAAATAAAGGGCTAGCCGATACTTGAGGACTCGCACTGGAGGATTCGACATTTAGGGGAACCCGAAAATTGAGGTTTTTAGGGAGATGTCAAGTTGGATCCTTTATATTCTCACATTTTTGAAAGAATTTTTAGGGAAATTTTGATTTTGGTTCCTCAAATATCGGGTCCTTAAATGTCGTGTTCGAAACTTGTAACCTCAAATTCGGGTCTTCAATGCTCAAATGTTGTAACACCAGGTAGGGCACCAGAAAATTTGAAATTTGAACACTTTTTGTTGAATAATTGTAAAACCATGTTTTATAAAAGATATCCAGAATAAAGAAGAAAAAACAAAATTTTAAATAAAGATACGCCTCTTTTTAAATTAGAGATCGGCGCGGAGGGTTGGGCGGGATCCCGAACGGGAATCCCGATTCAATCCCGATCCCAATTGTCCCGAATGATTCCTAATTTTGTTCGGGCGGGATCCCGATCGGGAATCCCGATTAAATCCCGATCCCGAATAATCCCGATAGAATTTTTTCGGGATCCCGATCGGGACCATCGGCGCTGGGATAAAAATTGCAATTTTTAACATACATGGGCATGGTGCCCCGACATTTTTCAAAATGCGTACCCCTATAAAAAAAGCTCGCCAAACTTTTTCGGTTGGGGATCATTTTAGGGGAGGGTCTCTGGCGAGCAAAAAAGTATTTCAGTGCTTTCGAGCAATTGGAGAAAATTTTACGATTTTAGGTCTTTTTCTTAAGAAATCTAGACATTTATTGCTTTCGAAGGCATGTTTATGGAGAAAATCCAGATTATTAAAGGAGACCGGCAGTCCCGATAGACCGCCGGAGAAAATTTTGCTATTTTAGGCAATTTTATAAAGAAAAATTTCTTTGAATTCACTGTGTATAAATAGTGCCGGCGGGCGGCGGTCCCGATAGGGGCCGCCGGAGAAATTTTTGAAAATTTTAGACCTTTTTCATAAGAAAATTGATCAGAAGTTTCAAAGTTAAAAGGGGTACGCATTTGAAATAAAATTAAAATTTATCTTAATCCCGATCCCGTTCGGAAATCCCGATCCCGATCAGGTTTGGGCGGGATCCCGAACGGGAATCCCGATTCAATCCCGATCCCGATTCAGTCCCGAATGATTACTAATTTTGTTCGGGCGGGATCCCGATCGGGAATCCCGATTCAATCCCGATATCGGGTTCCGAATAAATCCCGATCGGGTCCCGTCCCGTGCCGATCTCTATTTTAAATGCGTATTTTAAACGTCGTTTTTGTCTTCTTCTTATTTTGAACATCAATATGCCCCTGTGCCAACCTTTCTTTTAAAATTTACAAGCATATATGATTATCCGTTCTCCTTCCGTCGGGTCTTTTTCGAGAAAAAATTTTTTGTTAAAAAGAAAAGAAACATTTTAATAAAATTAAAAAAATATTAAAAATCGCTTAGTCCGGTTTTATTTATCTCTCCTTCATCCCTGAATATTTTTCACAGTACTGGGGCAGCGTTGCGGAAGTGCATTATTTGTTGCGCGCCAACAACGCGTCGCTGCAAGCGTTGCGTCTTCCGATGTCCGCTAGCCATGGGGATTCCTTGCGCCTTCCGGCACTGCCCTCCTCCCTCCGCTTGCTGCGCATAAGTGAAGGTCTTTTTCCATCGACACTTGACGTTATGCGCGATCGCATCGATGAACTGCTTGAACTCGCCGCGTCATATTGTCCGCAACTCGGCATATTGTTGCTGCCCACTAACTTTGCCGTTAGCAAGATGTCCTTGGTCAAGTTAGCCAAATTTGAAAAGTCAGTTTTTTGTCCATTTTACATTGATTCAATCGATTGTGATCGAATGTATACCTAGTTCAACTACAGACGAATTTTTTAAATTAACAATTTCTAATTTTATTAGCGGTCAATATAATTAATGATCAACATGTTATATCTACAATGATTAATGCATTAAATGGAGCATTTTGTGAAAAATCGAGATTTAGATATTCCAAAAAAAGAAAAAAAATCTTCGGCAAACATTCCATTTTTCGACTGACATACTAAAGCAATATCCAATACGATTATCCATATATCCATATAATGCTCTTTGGCTCGTCTTTTGATCACTGACCGGCTTACTGATCAATTTATGACCACTTCCTCCCGTTATAGTTTTTTTTTCTAAATATTCTGATGGATTTAAGGGTGCCATCAAATAAATTTATCTCGTTGCATTCTTGACAGGATCTTCTAGCTGCGTCTCCATTTCGATCAATCCGTTGACAACCTATTTGTTGGTGTATTGGCAAAAATTGGCGCAGAGTTGAGGGCACTTTTGCTGGAAGGTGTTAATTCAAGAGTAAGCGCCGAATAAAAAACCAGATGAATTTTTATTTTAAGAATTTTATATTTAGCATTATGTGATTGGAATTTTTTAAACGCGTTTTTCTGGTTCAAACCATGTATCAAGAAATATAAATTAAAATTATTCCGAAATATTTAACTGAACTTCTTGCTCCTTAATAAAAAAATCTCACTTTACAAATTAATTTGGAAATTTTTTAAACAATTTCACGTCTCTTGGGTATGGGTATAACTGTTTATTAGACAACTCTGACAGTTAAGTTCAAACTTTAATATTTTATCTAGTAAAAAATAAATAAATTTTATTAAATTTTCTCGAATTTATGAAAAAAATTATCACAGGTTCATCTGATTGCAGTAGTTACCCCTGTATTTTTTGGCCCCTCCTCGAAAGGGATATCCCAACCAAAAGGTAGAGGCTGTTTGTGCATATGACGTCACAGTTTGCCCAGCCAAAAGGTAGAGGCTGTATGTGGTGTGTGTGTGTATGCGGGGGAAAGTTAGAGAAAGAGAAAACGTTAGAGATGCAGAAAAGGTTAGAGAAAGAGAAAAGGTTAGAGACAGAGGAAAGGTTAGAGCTGCAGAAAGGTTAGAGAAAGAGAAAAAGATTAGAGAGGAGAGAACAAAGAAAAAGCGAGAGACAGGCAGAAAAAAAGTTCATCCCCCCACTGATCACCAGAATAATTATGATGACCTAATTTCGAAATACAACATTGTGCATCAATAACCATGAGAGCAATTTTCATGACCTAGTTTTTATTGCTCAATTATTATGTAATGCATCAATAACCATGAGAGCAATTATTTTGACCTTGATTTCTCAGAGAGATGAAAGAAAAGAAGTTGTGAAATTTATTATAAATTGAGAAGATAAACTTAACCCATTCATTTTTCTTATTCATTCATCAAAATGTTGGAAATTCCCTGACCAAAATTCAACAATTCCGTTTACCTAATTAATATCGGACAAAAATTAGAACTGCAAAAGATTTATTCATCAAAATTAATAACGCGTATAATGAATGCTGTTGTTATGAAACTATTCAACCCTACTGCAACAGGACTAATCTTCGCTACAGGAAAAATTGTTCTCACTGGAGTAAAATCTGAAGAAGAAATGCATCAAGCAACAAATAATCTACTTGAAAGGATTCAACAATGTGGATATCCTGATGCAAAAGTCATCGACATACAACTTCAAAATCTTGTTGCCTCTGTTGATGTGGGCTTCCACATCAAACTTGGACAATTAAATGATGTATGCAAAAAATATTGCTCATATGAACCTGAATTATTCCCTGGACTGGTCTACCGGATGGAAGAACCCAAAGTTTCCATAATGATTTTTAATAGCGGTAAAATAAATCTCACAGGATCAAAATCTCTTAGAGAAGCAGAAAAGATTAGAGAAAGAGAAAAATTAGAGACTCAGAAAGGTTAGACAGAGAAAAGTTAGTGAAAAACATTCCAAATCACTGACCACAAGATAATTATGATGACCCAGTTTTCGAAAAACAACATTGTGTAATGCATCAATGATCCTGACTGAGAGCAATTTCATGACCTGATTTTTATTCTCAATTATTATATAATACATCAATGACCATGAGAGCAATTATTTTGCCCTGGATTCGAAAAACAATTATTATGTTCTGCAACAATCATCACGAGGATAATTATAGCGACATAAATTCACCACTATAAATAGCTAAAAAACGTCAAAAAAATCATTTCCGAATCCCAAATTTTCAATTAATGTTTATGTTTATTTTATGATAATTATTTTGACCTGGATTAAAAAATTCCATAAATTTTTATCTTATTAATATATAACTTACCTAATCTTTTACTAGTACAATATTACTTAATCTTACGTAATTATTACAAATGTACCTAATATTATGTAATATTACTCATTATGAGCAATCTTACACATCGTTCTTACACATTGTTAGTAATCGCGGATCAACTTTCTTTCATTTCCACTTCATTCACTCTCATATAATCTCTCGTTAGTCTCCATCCTAAATCTTCCTCTTACATAATTCTGAATTAGAAGATATTGAGGAGATGAGACATCAAATGCGACAGCTATGGAGATTTCACAAACCTACACAGCTCAATATAACCCGTTTATCTAATTTGCATTGACCTAAATTTTATTAAAATAAAATCCAGAATATGACATATCAAATGTGACCCTCCTTCACCTCATTACCAAAACGAGCATTTATGTAATCCGCATGACCCAAAATCCTTCCTTTAAAATCATGAATCAAAACTGACTGCATTCATCCAAATCTAAGCTAAAAATTTTCATATTCCCTCCACTACAAAAAAATGTAATGCACTAATCAAGGTCCTATAGAAAAACTTCATAAACTATCCAAAAGACCAACAACGCATCGCATAAAATTTCGAAATAATCTACTTACCGATTGATTATGCGAGTAAAGAATCATAAACAACGCCACATATTGTGTGTGCTGGGTAGAGAAGAAGAAAAACACATAGAAACAACGTCACTTTCCCGGTCAAAAATCCAATCCCTACCATATGCATCCTTCACAATCATTCTGCAACTTTCTACACATTCTTCCCCTCCGCATAAATTTTTTTCCAATTTTAATTGGCTAAAGTCTATTAGTAGATGATTTTGATTTATAGCTTAAAAATTCAATTCTCTACCATCATACAACAAAATGAACATTCTCTCCCGCTTCCAACTGCGCTCCATTCCTGAATACCATCCCTCAACTAAGAATTTAGACCCCGGTCTTCCTGCTGAAGATGCCATACATATTCGAGAACTGATGGTTATCACCGAACCTGCAGATATGATGGTCCTGTGCAAAGTAGAGGACCTCAAGTACGATATATATGAGGTGAGTTAACATTTTTAGCCTCTTTTTTTCATTAATCAGTGTCAATATTTGAAAAAATTAATTAAGACATAAAAGGAACTCAAAAATCATAAAATCATTAGATATTATTAAATACATTCATAAATAACCACACCCATTAAATTTATTAACTATCTATTAAAATCGTTAATTACCAAATCTAGGCATGTACAATTCGAAAGAGCGCCAAACTTTTCTACAGCAAAAAGCTGAATGACGAACGCTATTGCGTTGGATGCAACCAAACTTCCAAAGATCCCCAATACAAACTGATGAAGCTGCAGGATCTCAATGAGCCGGAACTCCATTGTCATGTTATTGCCTTCCAGCCAATTGCCGAGGCATTTCTTGCTTTTACCGTCGCCAAAATCAAGAAGATGGAGGCAGAAGAGCTTGCAGCTGGACTACAGGCCAAAATTGGATTAATTTGTCTCTTTAAAATCAGAGCCAAGGTGGGTAAATTCAAAATTAACTCAAATAAAATCACCAAAATTAACTCAAACAACAAAACACCTATAATTAACCAATTTTTTAATTAATTTTTAATCCATAATACCAAAAAAAAATTTTCCTAAGAACAGAACCAATTTTTTGTAGAAATTAACATTAAAATGACTCAAAAATTCAGAAATTTGAATTTTACTTTTAGAAGGGCATCAAAAAAGGGTATGAACATATAATGGATCTGATGATGCTCCGCTTCCGTCCAGTGTCTAAAGAAGAGATCATGGAGTTCAAAGAGAAGCAGCAGGAAGAAGAAACGAAAGAAGAACGATCTCAGCCAAAGAAGTCCAAGATCAAAAAGGTGCTGAACGAAGAACAGGAGGAAGAAGAAGAATCTATGGGGAAGAAGCCAAGATGAGCAAAAAAAGCGAAGAAAGGTGGTGAGTGAAAAAAAAAGATGTAGCAAATCGAAAAATCAGAAAATCAACAATTTTGTATTTAATTCACCAAATAGCCGATCATTTTTTTTGGATAAATAATAGAAGAAAATCCTCTAAGTTTGGGAATTTAATGTAGGATTTATTGGATTTTTAGGTAAAACTATTGCGAATTTTTCATATTTCCTTTGTTTTCTCTCCCCTTCCCCATCTCTTATTGGATCATCAACAAATCTTCCCGTTTCCTTTGGTTTCTTACCCTTTCTCCTTCTCTTATATCATCACTGAATCATTCTCATCACCTACACTAGAAGGTTTATGCTATCCATTTTCACCCCTTCACCTTTGGAAATGTCAGTCTTTCTTTTTTCCTCTGATGGAAACCGAAAATACGAAAAATAACAAAATAAAATTCATTTGAACATTAATAAAATGACGGATTTATTCATTATTAACTTCATTATTGATCTTCCCCCGGTTTTTTGATTGGCTGAAATGTCCAGGGTAAAATTCGTTCTGCATCGATTCCTTTCCCTAGCCTTTCCACTTTGTATGTCCCATGTGGTTGATAATCATAATGGAATACAACGCGATTAGCTCCCCGGTGTGCAAGAGAAATTAGCCAGGAAAATGCTCTGCTCTCCCCACAAACAATGAAAAAATCATGTTGCAAATCATTCGAAAGGATATTATTCTCCATGCAATTCCACATATTGATCACCATTTGCTTACGCACTTGACCAATTGTCCTCCATTTGAATGTTGACATGACAAGAAAAACTACCTAAAATAACGAAATAAATACCCAGAATGCCATAAAATATAATTTTAATTGGTGAAAAATAAATGAATATTTCATTTGTTTGACAAAAATGCTCAACAAATTAAGAATAAATGTAGTTAAAATCTTCAAAATTAATGAATATGACGAAAAATCATTAAAAATTCTAGACACTACAAAATTATCCCGATCCGACTTGACCAGCATGATCACTTTAAAGCATTGTGATCCATTATGATCACTTTAACGCAAATTGATCCAGCACTTTTAACATCCGATATTTTTCACTTTCATGTGCACGCATCACCATCATTATCTACAGCATAGGGGTTTTGTTGGGAAATCAAACTTAGCCCATGGGTGGATCACCACCTTTTGCGGGGATAAAGATGGGCTGCACGGTTATTAGAATAAATGGCAAAATCAATTATTACAAAAATAAATAAGATAAAATAATTAGAACGAATAAAATAATTTTGGATGGTATAATGAGAGACATACAATTAAATCTGCTTGTATTTTTATGTTATTCTACTGTAAAAAATTAAGGAGTAAAAACGTGTAAAAGGATTAAAAATGAAATGAGTAGCCATTACTAAATATCTGTGTTCAAACAAGGGCCTCTTTTGGGGCTTTTAACCGGTTTATTGTAAACCAAGGATTAGGGTTCCGTTTACTTCGTAGACTGGTTCTACCTTGTTGACTGTGTTCTAATCCTTTCTCCGTTCCATCTGATTTTCACAAATTTAGGGCGATAAAATCGTCGCGGACAATTTACCCATAATCATTGGGAGAGGGTGTAAATATAAGAGAATTTTCTTATGTGAATTTTGTTATGTAAGGAGAATTTTGTTATGAGAATTTGTAATTTTATTAATATAAGCAGAATTTTGTAATAAGAAGAATTTTCTTATGCGAATTTTTTTATGTAAGGTGAATTTTTGTTATGAGAATTTGTAATTTTATTAATATAAGGAGAATTTTGTTATGCGTTTTTATGCGAAAAAATATGATCCGAAAATCAGCGAAAGCTAACCCTTGCCAAACAACTCCAACCGATTAAATATGGTCCGCCCTTTAAAATCAAGCGAGACTGGCAAAAATTGGTAAAAAAAAATCTTTGTTACCCCGTAAACCTCTCCCAAGCATCTTGTGCATTATCATGTCATCCGATTCACATTTGCGTTCACCGCAGCCAGGAATTGTGGCAACAATGTAGTCCAATCCAATCGATTGAATATTAATAGAACCTTCCCTTTATTGTCATGAAAATGGCAAGAAATGGAGGAAAATGAAAAAAAATCTACAAAAATGAGGACAAAAATCAAAAATTTATCAAGATTTTACATGAAAGTGCTAAGGCTAACATAGATCCTCCTTTATGCACCCCTCCTCACACCCATACAACTCCTTTATAACCTAACATATTAACTATTTAGGCAATTCTTTAAAAAAATTCATTTCAATAATTTAATTCAATAAATGAGTCTAAATATATAAGCACCTCTTTCAAAAACAAGCAATCATTGACAATTTACATGTTTTTGGCTAAAAATTATATAAATATCACATAAAATGAGCAAAATTAAAAAAAAATTAACATAATTGAAAATAAAATCATCAAAATTTATAACAAAATATCTCAAAACTTTAAATAAAATCCAGCCACAATAGACAAAAATTAAAAATTGTATAAAATGAACGATAAAAATCCATAAATTATAATTATTCATAAAAAAACTCACATATTATGCTCTATAACACCGGATTTTGCAATTTTTCGATAGCAGTGCCAAGCTTTTCAATGCTCAAGTTCTCAAAATAATTTTTCATTGCAGCTCAAATTCTAGCCCTAGTCGAAGTAAATCTGACCTGGAAATAGATCCATTTATGCAAACATACGCTCAAAAGCCTTCATGTACATGGAGACTAATTTTACAGGCGCAACGGAAAAACAATGATCTTCTCCTGCATATCCTACAGCACTTCCCAAATCTGTGTACACCGCATCAATCTCAGTCGCTAAATACCCATCTAATAGGTGCTGATTTTTACTGCCCATAATTCAGATTTGAACACAAAGTATTTGCAAAATTGTAAGTTTTCCTCTTTTTCTATCTTTGGTCAAACTCCTTCTCTTTAACCCTTTCAAAAACTTTTTACCATAATCCGATTGTGTTATGTTTGGGCAATAATCCAAATCGTGCATGTCCTGTCTGTTGTGTCTGTTGTCTGATCTTTGGATTGTTTTCGCTTTGTCTTTACACTCACTCTCCAAATTCATCTTTGTATTATTCTGAACGCCGCTCTGCCTAATCCTCCAGACCCTAACTCAATGTTTGGCCTAGGATCCTCTTTTGAATACTTTTGCCGACTCTCTATTTAAGCTCACCCAACCCCTCCTCAACACCTCATTCTTGCTCTCATTTCTTCGGACAATAAACTTTGGCGCTCAACCTTCGGACCTCGGACAAAACACAACCAATCCTTTGAGTTCCTTTGGTCTTCAACTTTGGTCTTCTCTCCTCGTCGTCGTCCAGTCCCTATCCCAACTTCCTTCGCCCCTTTCCCTGGTCTTCGGTCTTCGCCCCTTTCCTTCCCCTACCAATTTCGACTCCCTATTCTCCCTTTTTCCTCCTTGTATTCGGCTTGATCACGGACACAGCATCTTTCTGGTGGCTCGAACCGGGAACGCAAATTGTAACCCCGAGAATTCCGTGATCTAAGCCTAATTTATTCGATTTACTGAATAAATGTGATCGTTTGGTATCGGGTCGACTAGGTGTCCCCAGGAATAGTGCAATTACTAAGTGTTCTTGCTGTTATCGATAATTTCTGAAATTATCAGGTTAAAACGATCAAATGGAAGGTAATTCTGCCCCAAACCCAGAAATTGGGTCTGACTTTGATGACATTTTCTTCCCTTCCCCATTGTTAAAAACATGGGAGCCATTAATTATGCAACTACGAGTCTTCGAAAAATCAGTTGCTTTTTCAAAGGCCCTACAAATACTTTTTGAACTACTCAACGTTACCCTTCCTTATCTTAGTCTCCGTTTCCGTGCGCTTCACCTTCGCGCTGAACTATTTTACGTTTTTAGTGTCTTCTTTTAATTTAGCCAGGAATTTGTTTAAAACCTTAGAGTTCTAGCCTCAAGTAACGGCTCATCAAGTGATGGCTCATCAGGGAACAGTGATATGAGCGGATGGAACAGCAATGGATGGGATAATAGAGACACTCTAGATCTTTTCCATATCACCCCCGTACCCGAGCAAAGTGAAGATGACGGGCGTACCCGCACAACTGACAGCGGAGAAATGATAATGGACACTTCCCTGGAAGAAATAATGATTGTGGATCCTTTCATAGTATCAAATAATTTTCCATATTATGATGGTAATCCTTCCGTGCCGTTTTCGAACTGGGCCCGAAATTTTGAAGATACATTGAATCTTATTACTAGTGACCTTACGGAACCACAGAAATTGGCCCGACTGAAATTTTGCCTGAAGGGAAGAGCCCGTAATGAATTGGATAATATTCTTCCCCAACCAAACACATTTGAGGATGCACTTAATGCCCTTAAAACAAAGTTTGAGAACTCCAATACCCGTACCATTGCAAGTCAATCACTCTCAATCATCCACCAAGCACCTGGTGAGAAAATTTTCGAATTTGGTAATCGACTGAATGAAGCTGTAAGGGCCGCATTGGCTGGCGAAACGGAAGAAATTATAAAGAAAAGATTATTAGATGAATTTTTGGAAAGAATGAATCCGGAGCTGTCCTTCGAAGTGAAATCTAATCGGCCGGATAGTTACACGAAAGCTTATGAATTGGCTGAACATTTTGAACTCCTTTTGGCGGGAAGAAGGGCAATGCAACCCACAATCTCGATTGCAGATCTGAGTCAGAAAGTGGAAGCACTTTCCGTGCAGCAATCTAATAAACCTAGGAGGAATTCCCAGACTTGTTATTACTGTAGAAGATCCGGCCATTTCCTCCGGGAATGCCGAGACAGAATGCGTGATCAGAACAGATATGGTCGTTCGCGAAGCAGAGAAAGTCAGCGCTATCGTAGTCCACCTAGACGTCATTTTCGGACCCCTTCACGGGAAACTCATCGATTTGAAAATTATGAACAGCGGAACATGTATTACCGAAATGACAGTCGTGATCGCCAAAATAATGGCGACTATCGAAGTGATCGATACAGTAATTATCACCGAAATGGCAGTCGTGATCGCCAAAATAATGGCGACTATCGAAGTGACCAATACAGTAATAATGGTAATAGGGACATGTATCACCGAAATGATAGCCGGGATCGCCAAAATAATGACGACTATCGAAGTGACCGATACAGTAATAATGGTAGTAGGGAGCGAACTTATCCCCAAGGTAATTTTTCGGGGTCAGGCCCCAGACACCGTTCACCTACTCCAAGGTAAGATTTCGGGAGCGGAATGCCGCACCCGTTAGACTAGTTCAAGCTGTGCCGTACTTTTTTGCCATCCTTACATTGTCTTCACTTCTTGGTTCATCCATCGCATCTATTATGACACCTCCCATGATCTGCCTTCCTGATGCCCCTACGAGTTTATGGCGTCTTCCGGATGACCCCAATTTGCCCCCCCTCTCGTTGGTCACCATCAGAAATGCCTATCCCCATGGATTTAAGCATACATCGAGTGAATACAATCCAGTATAAGACTGAGGCGACCTGCTGCAAATGCGTAAAAACAATCATTCATCGGCGAAGAGGCATTTTCGGAGGACATTATGAATAACTTGAGACAGAACCCATTGAGCTTCCATCCTCCACGTGTTTTCGAATGAAGGCGTTGAATCATAGCCCAGCAGGTGAATTGTCGGCAAATGGTTCTCTGAAATCCACTAACCATAGCCTGGATGTCGGATGGAATACATGGCCGAATGTTTTTTGGTCCCGATCGGAGGTGTTAAATTGTTATTCCTTTAGTACCGTACTCTTTACCCGTTATGGAACGGAGACCATAAATACTCCACTAGGAGCTTGTCCCCAATGCCAATACAAAGATGGTACTTGTCGTTGTGCTCAAGGTACTTTGATATGGACCCCGGACAGCACACAACAATGCGCATATGTGCCCACGGCTAAATGGCCGGGACAATTCGCCAGCCAAATTTGGCTAGCAGAATCGAATGATTTTGCCCTTTCCTTTGGAAATTTTACTAAATTTAAAGATTGTAAAGGAAAAAATTATATTGTGGCTGAACAACAATTTGCAATTCCAGTAAAAAAATATGATGAAATGATCCGAAGAAAGAGTTTAGAAAACATGAAAGAAAGAACTAAGAGGGATACAAAAGTATTTTTTGACACTACCAAAAACACTGAAAATACACTAGTGGGGCCTGTATACTCCTCTCAACTTTCTGCGCAAATGACAGCCCTTAGCACTAGTCTTTCCCGCACGATACAAAAATTATTTGCTGATGCCGTGAAACATGTCTGTATTAGTCTCCAATCGGTTGCGGACCAAACATTAACCTTAGCAATCGCTAATCCAACACTCCTAGCCCGACATTTGCTCAACAATACACTAATCTCAGCAAGACTCGTGTCGGAGAAAATGCTTGAAATTAAACC
>LDKF01000278.1:887-35227 GCA_001026735.1 Rotylenchulus reniformis | reverse complement strand
AGCCACCTTATTACCTCTAGCAAGTCCCTCCCTCCCCTCATTAATAATTAGTTCCCCTCTTTAATAAACTACCCTCTGGATTGGAGAAAAAATCGAAGTACACCCTTCCAAAAGTCTCCGGGGGATTTAGGAATTTATGTACATTTTGCAGACCTTTTTAGATTATTTTCCGCCCTCCAATCCGTGTTCCGACTTGTAAATCTGCGCTCGGTGTCCATCATCTACGACAACAACCTTTACGATGATAAAGTGATGGGCATGCAAATTTTAGTCGCACTCAATGGACTGAAAGCTAAAGGCAACATTGAGGTGGATAAAAAATGATTTGAATAAATTAATTATTTTATTATTAAAATTAGTGTCGAAAATGATAACAATTCAAAATTAAAGAAATCTTTTTTTCGAAAAATCCTTAACCAGAAATTGATGTAAAAAATTAAACAATTTATAATTTTACTTTTTTACTTATAAAAATTATTAATTTCATACATTTCCAGTTTCTGCATCTGTGTCCGAGAGTGCCATTGTCTATCGAGTACATCGCAAATTTGATCCAACTTAACCCTGTATGGCTTGAGAGGATTCAATTATTATAACTTTTTTTCTATAATTTTCTTTCGAAGTAGCCTTTTTATTATTATAAAAATGTTGCAGACGGGATTTTGTTTTTGAAAAAATATTTCGGAAATTTTTATTACAATAGCTTAGATGAATTACTGGATAATCGGAATTAATACACTTTTATAATAAACTGGAAGCTTTAAAGTTTTGCAAAAAATTTGGCCAATTGAATTTTTGGCTAAAAAATGTATCCCGACTAGTTGGATCTATTCCAGTTAGATAAATTTTTGCTCTTTTGCTTGTAGAAATTGCGCAAGCTGACCTGTGCAATCGAGGAACATTACACGCCCGCAGAACTGGACAAGTTGAACACGCTGTTGCACAACATGGAAGGGCCCCTGGAGCTGGAGCTGTTCTGGCATCATTGTCCCCATGAATTAAAAACGAACAACAGGGTCCGAGTTCGGGAAGATATTTTCCAAGAGAGCATCAGCCAGCCAATGCTGCGCCAGTTTTGGGCCCAAACAATGGATTCTGTGCCGTGAGTTTTGTCCCCGAAATAATTTCATTTATTAAAAATAGCTCACAAGTTAAAAGTTTAGGGCTTGAAAAAGGCACAAAAATGCAAAAAAAATAGTTAAATTTGCTGCAAAAAACATTTAGATTTGTTTTAGAAACATTTTCACCCATAAATATTCACTTTTGAAGAACGATAAGTAAACCAAGAGCTAATTTTCACTTTTTAAAAAAGAAAAACGAAAAAGCTATTAAAACGGATCCAATACCACCGATATAATGGGAATTTAAGATTTATTTTGAATAAATATTGAGATAATTTTTGGAACTTTTTAATTAAGCTATGAGAGAAAAAAATTTATCATTAATTTCATTTGAATGTTTAAAAACTCCCATCCTTCTAGTCTTCTGGGCAACTTGGATGATTGATCGGAAGGGAGGAGAAGGATCACTATTCTTTTGATTCGATGATTTTTCCTTTTTTATTTATTTTTCATTATGATGCTATGAATTATAAATGAATCCTAAAAATCCAGAAATGTGAGAATGGAATTTTTATTAAATTTATATAATTTTATAATCAAAATTTTGGATCAGAAAATGGAACGGATTAGTCATAAAGCTCGGGAATCCAAGGCAGAATAACTAATAAATTGACCATAAAATTAAATGTTCCAGATAATTAATCAAAAGGACGATTAGAGCATGGTGATTCAACTTTATGAAAAGGAATTAATAATAAATTAATATCTTAAGGTTGGCAAAAGTTGTTATAGTACAAATACATATTTAAGTCCATCTTGGTTGTTAAATGTTAACAAAAAAATTCCATCTCTATTTATCAGAGTAGATTGGAACCAGGGCTGGGCACGTAGCTGTTCTGGCCTGGCCCGGAACTACACAAAAAAGTCGGACAATTGGGTTTTTGATTAAGAATTGCGGATTAGGCCTAACTGAGAAATTTTGAAGCTTTGCCAGTTGACTGCATTTTCACAATTTGCTGCATCACCAGTAGTATTTTGTTTACAGAAGTTGCGCAGTCTGTATTGCACGGTTATGCGACCTTTGCGGCCCAGACATTTGCGACCCAAAGTTAAAAGGACATTTTGCGGTCCGGACTTTTGCGGCCCACCATTTGCGGCCCAAGACATGGCCTAGTAAAAATTGCGGCACAAAATATTTAATAATATATTTAAAGAAAAAATAAAAATGAATTAATATAAAAATTAACTAACCTGTAAATTCAAAATTAATTGCAACAATTGTCCATCATTTATTCAATTCTATTCTTTTAAACTTGTTTTCGGGATAAGCGATCTTGAATGTTTTTTTGAACAATATTTTCAGTGATAGGGCGAGTGGAGTCCAAATAATATGGTATTTCATTCTGCTGAAGTTGTTCCTTACTCTTCAAAAGGAAATAAATTCAAAGGAATTTAAAATTAATGAACAACCTAAGCGAACAACCAATAAATTTCTAAGGTGAATAACAAATTTTTTATTTTTCATTATTCAAATCATTCGAGAAAAAATTTTTATTTTTAATTTTTACCAATTTTTATTTTGGGCAGCAATTTTGGGCAGGCCGCCAATGTCTGGGCCGCAAAAGTCCCATCACCTATTGCACGATCCAGCCCAATCATATGTCCGCAGAACTGGGCCAGCTGAACACACACTGTTGCTGAACCTGGACAGGCCCCTAGAGTTGGGGTTATTCGGGCATGGTCTTGGAGATATGGGACAACGGTAGGGTCCGAGTACGATAGGCAATCGGCAACCCGGCGGAATATATCAGCCAGCCGATGTTGCGCGAGTTTTGGGCCCGGGCGATGAGCTCAGTGCCGTGAGTCCTTAATCGTTTTCGGAAAAAAATTACTGATTTTTTTCTCATTATTTTATCTAATTCTTAGATATTTCGACTAGATAGAAAATTTGGTATAAGTCAAATATCCTTTAATCTTTGCAATGAAATGTCCCATCACTTTCTTTAGTGATGTTCTTGATGACCTTGAAGACTGATCGGAGAGGAAACGGAGAAAGCTCTTATATAGTTTACCCAATAGAAAATTCAAGAAGTAACAAAACGCCTTTCACTGGGGTAATTTTTGATGCTTAATCCGATTCTGGCGTCCAATTCGACCTAATGCATCATCATCTGATGTTTTTTTTGTAATTTCCGTTTGCAGATTACACATGCGGAATCCTGGCTATGCACTTGCAATATGTTATGTAAATGTGTGTGCCATCATAAAATATGCAGAGCCGGGATGCCGCATATGGAACCGCAAACAATATGCGCATAGCCGGGTTGCCGCATCACAAAATTCAAAATTCAGCGTCCAAAACTACCCCAGTGAAGTCTTTTAAGCCATTTAGTTTTAAGACCTTTTTCACATCGGCGTCAAAAAGTGACGGTAGATGATGCACTACGTAAAAATGGACGTTAGAATCGGATTCAGGAAAGTTACCCTAGGAAGTCGTTTTCCGATAATTTTTCTCAAAAGAGTTTTGAATTTTATATGGGGTAAACTATATACGAGTCAGGATATGTCTTATTTTCAAAATGTTACATTGTTTTTCTTTTTTACATTGTTTTTTCCAAAATGTTACATTGTTTTTCAGATTATGGACTTTTGTACTTTTGATTTGTAATCAGTAAGAATAAGAATTGCTTTTATGGGATTCCATTCAAGAATTCGAAGCTCAATTTTACAATGTTTCTCATTTAAAAATTTGATTTAATTATTTTCAGTAAATTTCTGGTATTATTCGTCTTTTATGCGCCCAAGTTCTTTCAATTTTCGTTTCTACAACTATTCTTTTACATATTTTCTTTATAAAATTCATTTTACTCCAACTCATAGACCTATAGGAAAATCTAAACATAAATTCATTCATTATTAGCATATTTATTTTACAAATTTAAAAAATACACAAAAAATGTTATAAAAATAAGGCGAATTATTTTAATCAAATTTGGAATTTGCCTTCTCTTCTCTCCAGTTAATCAATCATCCAAATTGCTCAGATCCCTAGAAATAAGAAGAATTAATTAAAAAAATTAATTAGAACATTTCATATTTTTGAGAAGATGTATTTCTTAAAACATAAGAATAACAACTAAAAAATCTCATAGAAAATTTGACCCTAACAAACTGGTAAATTATATTTAAAAATTTTTTTCCTTTTTAATTATTGACCCAAAAGGAAAAAAATAATTTCTGAAGGAAAACTCACGGTACTGACAATGAGCCCATGGCCTGGGCCCAAAACTGGCGCAACATCGGCTGACTGATGCTCTCCCCACCCTTCCAACGATCTCGGACCCGGATCCTGCTGTTCTTCGCCTTTTCCAGTTCCCGTGGACAATGCCCTAGCTCCAACTCCAGGGGCCCTTCCATGTTCTGCAACAGCTTGTCCAGCTTGTCTACTGCTGCGGGCTCTTGTTGTAGACTGAACAGTATCGCGCAGGACAACTTGCGCAACTTCTGCAATCAAAAAGCTAAAATTATGCAACAACATTCCAGATTTCTTGTGAAAAAGAGGATAATAAAATAAAAAATAGCCCAAATTTATCGCAAACATAGTGTTGACGAAATAACGAATAAAATTTTTAAGCGCTGCCAAAACTTCCAAAAAAAATACATTTAGTTTTTTAAATTTAGGCGAAAATTTTTGATAATCGATTTTTCCAAAAATCTGAAAATTTTACAAAGATTTTAGCCGAACTTGGAAAAACTAAAAAGAATAAAGATAGAGTATTAGATTCTGAACAATTTTTATCACTAGAATTTTTTAGCCAAGCTTAAAAAAGTTTTTGTTCTAATCATTTCTCATTGATGGTTTTTGGGGAAATAACATTGCACCTTGAAAAAATCATATTTAATAAACCCAAATACCACATAACCCTCTCCAAACGTACGGGATTATGTTGGATTAAATTTGCGATGAACTCGACAGACAGCGACAAGCCCCAAGACAAATTCAGATACTGTAAATCAACAAATTAGTGAATAATTAAGCAAAAATAATAAATTAAATTTTAATAAATTTATATTTTGATTTTTTGAATTTTCCGCCACCTCAAGGTTTCCTTTGGCATTCAATCCGTTGACTGCTGTCAAAATTTGCGTGTATATCAGTTTACTGGAGCCGTAGTTGCGGATGGACACCGAGCGCAGATGGGCGAGTCGGAATACGGATTGGAGGGCGGACAACAGGCTGTAAAAAGGGAATTACCAAGGGCCAATTGACTGAATCAAATTTGCCAATTAACTGAATCTTAAAATTAGGATCAATTTATTTGCTGATTTATTTTATTTTTTTTTGCTGTGGAGCTTCCTTTTTCCCATTCGATTCCTTTAAAAAGCGATAAAGTTGGAAAATTATCCCTAAAGGGAAATAATTGCACCCAGCAGAATAATTGGAAAAATTAAAAAAATCCAATAATTTCCAAGTATTCTGGATCCTAATTTCCTTAAAAAACTACTATCATGGATATAAAAATTTTCTTCACCCTGCTCCTGTGATGCCAAAGTAACAATGCTCCAACATGGGACAATGCTTTGCAATCAGATGGAGAACCTGGTGATTTTTTGGGGATTTTCAATTAAAAAAATTCTATGATCAAAAATGCCGGTCTTTCAAAACTATCAAAATTTTTCTCGATTCGCCACTTACTTTCGGGTTAGCAATTCCCAGCAAAAGTGCCTTCAGCTGAGTGCCAATCTTTGTCAATAAATCTTCAAACACATTGGCATTGGACAGTATGAAAGAGAAACGAAGGTAGGAGAGCCTTAAAGGCAATTGCAGATAGGTAAAAGATTTTGGCAAGACCAGTAGTAAGTCGTAAGCTTAAATAATAATGTAAAATAATTGTACCCAGAGTAATCAGTGGACCTAGTACTCGTACTCTTACTCGTACTAGAAGTACAAAGTACGACGAGTCCAAAGAGTGGTACGAGGTATGGATACCGAAATACGAGGGGTCAAAGAACGTGGACCATTTTTCCGAAACACTGATAGTACAATAATACGTGTGTGACTGATGAGCTGTTTCCCAAAAAACCGTCAATGAGTAATGGCCAAGCTTAAAACTTTTTTTGAAGATAATTGGGCCGAAAGTATAAAAAGGCAAAAATGTGCAGAATTTAAAGCTCTATCTTTTGATCTTTTTAGTTTTTCAAAATAGCCTGAAAAATTGGAAATTTTTCAATATTTTCGAAAAATCGCATCTTTCTCGAATATTCCGCAAGAAAATTTTTAAATTTTTCAAACTTAAAAGAGGAAATTTTAAAATTAAATTTTTCAAAATCAAAAGAAAGAGTTTAAAAGAGCGCCATTTCTCTTTCGTGGTTTTGGGGGATTCTGCAACGTTTTGTTTGTTGTAGTTTCGGCCTGGTAAATTAAAAAAAAAATTTTGTCACTTCTCATTGGAGGTATTTGGGGAAATGACCGAGTACCGTACCGTACGTAGTAATATACCTAATCAACTTGGCATCGATCAAATTGATCATTCTTTTTGGTTCTATTTCTATCAATGTATTTCGCTAATAAACCCCACTTTTTAAATTTCCCTATCTTGGTCAGCGACAACTCGCTGACGGCACAATCCATTGGTAACATCAACATGGCGAGTTGTGGGCAACATGAAGCGGCGAGTTCGAGCAGTTCATCAATGCGGATGCGCTTCCGCTCGCCCAACCAAGCGAAATAGCCTTCGCAGATGTGCAGCGAGCGGAGGGAGGAGGGCAATGCCGGAAGGCGCAAGGGATCTCCCCGGTAGTCAGACAACGGAAGGCGCAACGCTTGCAGCGACGCGTTGTCGATGCGTAACAGTTCGTGCAGTACCGAAATGCAACGCCAATCCTGTTAGAGCGCAAAAATACAGTAATGAAGGAAGGAGCTATAAGAAGTAAGTAGAAACTGGACCAAAGGACCATTAATTGTTAAAATTGTTATTTATCGTTATCATCAGACTCATAAATTTAGTTTTTGTTCCTACCGACTAAATAATTAATATGATTTCTGTGCCTGATAATGATGGATGCTACATATCTTTCTTATTCCATCGTAATGACATGAATGATACATCATCTGCGGTTTAGTCTATATTACCTCTTCACAAGGGTGTATTTTCCAAATGAAATTTTAATTTTTGGAAATTTTTATCAGAGAAACTCAAAGTAAAAATTCTTGGCGGCCATAGACTTGTGGTCATAGGCCGATATCTGTTCTGCATCTTTTCGCCATAACTCACAATATCGGAAAAGCGGATGCTCCGCAGCTGCGTCAAGTTGTCCGCAACCGCGCGCAACGTTTCAGAGCCCACACAGCAACCATCGAAACGCAAATGACGCAAATTGCGCAGCATTGGCCACTGATCCACCTGCACGCCGTAATCCCTAAGCGCCGGAATGCTCAACTCGCGCAGATGTGGACCGCATCGATCGAGCAGTGCCCGGCACTTGGTCAACTTAAAATTGATCGTGGCGATCCAAGAAAAAGGAAAAAAGTCCAAAATCGGGCCAAAACAATTTCATTTACTTTAATGATTTTGTGTAGCCCAATTTCAGGTATCTGATCGAACAGTAAAAGTTTTTGGACTGGCACAATTTTCAGAAATTATGGTTGTTTTTTATTTGGTTCTGTCTTTAGATCAGAGCTGCTCGAGACTCTCGGTCTCGACTCCCAAGTCGAGATTTTTCTCGCTTTTTTCGACTCTCGTTCTCGGGCTCGTTTATCGGGTGGTGATTCTCGGAAAACGAGACATTTTTACACTGGATATTCTGGGATTTTTTCCGAAAATTTGAAAAATTTACCATTTTTCTTAAGGAAGAAAAAAAAGATTAGACTATGAGACATTTAAGAAAATGAATAATTTTTAAAATTAAGGATTCTTATCCTTGAACTAAACATGGATATCAAAAAATACGGCTTTTAATATGTAAATTAGCAAAATAATTCAAAATGCCTCGTACTTTTTAAATTATAAATGTTATAAATATAAAATTGTCAAAATGGCATTTTCAATGTTCTTTAAATCGCTATTTTTAACAGATCAGAGCTAACCGCCAGCGGGCGGCCTTTCTTTGCCAACTCATTCCTGTCCATCATCAGTGTCCTGAATTCGGTCCAGGCATATTTCTTGGCAATTTTCTGCCATTGTCGACACACTCTCTCCAGCCGAACACGCTCATCGGGCGGGAGAAAGGCAAAAATGTGTGCCTAATAATTATGGGGATTTAGGATTTTCTTAATAAAACATTTAAAATAAAATTCCTTGCCAACGAATCGGGTGTCAAATCATTGATGGAAGTAGATGATGGTGGCATCAAAATTTTACAGAAGGCTTTAGCTGTATCAAAAAAGATTTATGTGTTGATAGAAAGTACTGAAATATGAAAAATGGAATTGAATTTAATGGTAAGGATGGAAAAAGAAAATTTGGACTGTTGTAAACCCTATAAGATAGAATTAGACCATATGCATATGAATGGGGATGAGTAAAGTGTTGTTGGAGACAGTTTGCGCTCAATACCTAAGTTTGGTGAAAGAAAACATGATCATGAGAATTAAGCCTGTGCCAATAAGTGCAAAATGCCATTTATCAGGCGATATTCCCATGCCCTTCACCTACTGTCTCCGGCAAGATGATACCCCCGACCCAGTTTGATATTGGCGATGTTCAACAAAAACGGGGCGATCGCTATACATATACCTATTTCCAAATTGTTGTGAAATTCTAATCAGTGGCTAACTGAATGAGTTTTAACTATTCAATTTTTTTGATTTTTGCTAGGAAGTTGACTTTTGCTGATATTTTTGTCTATATTTTATTACTATTCAAATTTCCTTAAAATAACTTTAATTACCCCGTTTTGGAAAGATTTGACATAAACATAGGTATACGAAATTTGCCGTGAAAATGATATAACTGAATTCTAGCTCTAAAGCGGGGGTTAGGTCCGATAAGAAAATGAATTGTTAGAAATTAAAAAAATTCTCATGTCATCATCATCAGTTTGTCGTTCGCCTATATACGCCTCTGTTTTCCCTTATTCATTAGAATGAATACTGATCAAAATTCAACAAATATGGGGCAGTAATCCACCAAGTTTTTGATCCATCCAAAGTGTTGGTCGCCCTCTGCTCAACTCCTAATCCTCATCAGCCGGATCACCATAACTTGCCTTATCTTTCACCGGACCCGCCAATTCAAATTTATAACGCATCATGGTATCATGCTCTGCCCGTCACCCATACCCCGAAGACATGGTGAAGAGGGCATGGGAACATCTTCGATTCACCAGCACAGGCACAGAGAGTTCTTATGATTAGGACATGATGGGACATATAAATAAAAGACCAAAATTATTAAATAAACTTTAAAAATGACAGGTTTATATCCTGCTGTTTGGAGGATGAGGAATTTTACTTTAACAGGCCAACTTCTTCCATATCAATTAGATACAGAAGTACAGCGTGCTGTCTAGATCGTGATGCGACATTTGGGGACCAAGTGCTATAACTCGGTTAAAGGAGAACTTGAAGAAACCAATTTGTTATCAAAAATAGGGCAAAAAATTAGCTATAAAATGAGCCTAGAACCGTTTTATTTGTCCTATTACAAAAAGAGTTATGGCAAAAATACTGTCAATTTGGCTGAAATTTGAAAAATTTTTTGGTTTGGCCATAACTTTTATTTTGGCCATAACTTTTTTATATTGGGCCAAATAAAAAGGGCTTATACTCATTTTGTAGCTAATTTTTTGCCCTATTTTTGATAACAAATTGGTTTCTTCAAGTTCTCTTTTAACCAACTTATAGCGCTTGGTCCCCAAATGTCGGGTAGCCGTCTAGATATGTATCCGTGTGACAAGAAAACTTTTATATTCTTAAGAGTTGGATCACTTAAAGAATTTATACCAAAAAGAACAATTTATGGTCATTCAATTCACTCCATGATTGCGCAATTTGCTTGTTTGTATATCTTTATTATACAAATTAAATATTGTTTTTGTTTTAAAATTTAGCTACTATATTGAGTTTAAAATTTTAAATTAATTTTGCTCTAATGAAAAATCTTCGAAAAAAAATTCATAAAATATAAATTTCACTCGTACCAATAAAAAGTTTCTTCTACATAGAACAAATGATATCTTATTAACTAAAAGTTGGGCGGCATCATAAATACCATTTTGTAACATCGAGAACAATATCAGGAGAGTTTGCAATTTATTTAATAATTGGATAGACTTATCATTTAATAAAAAATTCTTATGGTCTAACTTGCAGGATTTTCGATTTCAATTTTCTATTTACATAAATCATTTTGCGGTTAAACAAAAAGACTAAAATTTCAATGTCAACCTCATCTAGTTCCATCAATGTTTTGGCCGCTGAATCTTTGGTAAGGATTTTTAATTTTTAGGAAATTGACGTTTTTCAATTTTTTATGATCTTGCAATTTTTCTAATCATTTTTCGGATTTTAGGATAAATAGACTTTGGGTCGGGTCAATTTTTGGTTTGATTTTAGGCCAACATTTTCACCCNCTTATCATTTAATAAAAAATTCTTATGGTCTAACTTGCAGGATTTTCGATTTCAATTTTCTATTTACATAAATCATTTTGCGGTTAAACAAAAAGACTAAAATTTCAATGTCAACCTCATCTAGTTCCATCAATGTTTTGGCCGCTGAATCTTTGGTAAGGATTTTTAATTTTTAGGAAATTGACGTTTTTCAATTTTTTATGATCTTGCAATTTTTCTAATCATTTTTCGGATTTTAGGATAAATAGACTTTGGGTCGGGTCAATTTTTGGTTTGATTTTAGGCCAACATTTTCACCCTTCTTCCGCCCGAAGATCGAGTTCGGCTGGAGAGAGTGTGCCGACAATGGCGTGAACTTGTTCAGAAGTATGGCTGGGTCGAATTCAGGGCCCTGGAGCTGAACTGGCAGCAATTGAGAGAGGGAGGCGATCAGGCGGTGGGCTGATTATTGATAAAAAGAAAATCAGGATTTTAGAATTTTTAATACAAAAAAATTGGCAATTGTTTATTGATTTTTCTAGGCTAGTTTCTTAAACCATAATTTAGGCAAAAACATTTTTAACGAGGCCTTTTGAAAAGAGGAGGATGTTAGCAATTTTTCCAAAATTAAAATATTTCAATTTTTTCTCAACTAAGTAATTTTTTTATTTCCCTGTTTAAGTCTATAATAAATATTAATTAATATTTAACATAATCATCAAATTTCCGGTATTAGATCTTCAATTTGGACAAAGAATTACATTGATAAAGAGCCAATATTTATTTTTTCTTATTTTAAATCGAAAAATTAATATTTCGGATCCGAGAACTCGGAAAAATTCAGACAAAAACCCCTATAAAACAGAAGCGAAGTCAGCTATTAAATAATTTTCAATCCTTTTATCACTACTATTTAATACTCATAATTTTAACATTTGTTAAAAATGTTATATTTTTTTGCTAAATTCGGTCTCTTATTGTCGGATCTTTTGCCACCACAACCATTTTTAGTTGGCCAACTATCGGGCGCTACTGGATCGATGCGCTCCACACCTGCGCGAGTTGAAGACGGCAATTGTGGATTTCAACGCGGAGCAGTGGGCCAAGTTGCGCAACCTGCGTCACTTGCACTTTGACATGCGCGTGTCGTCCGCCACATTGCGCGCAGTTGGGGACAATTTGAAGCGCCTGCAGAGCATCCACTTCTCCAAAATTGTGAGTTATAAATTATAATTATAAGTAGGGAACGAATTTTTATGCAAATGCATATTTTTTGCTGCTCAGGACGGTCTGAAAATCACGTAAAACACATTATTAACATGATTTGAACCTTCTAGAATGGTTTTCTAACTGCATATTTTTGCATATTTTTGACTTTTTCTGCATATTTTGCATATTTCGCAAATTTTAGGCATATTCCGCATATTTTGGCATTTTGGAGAAATTTTCCGCATATTTTGGCATTTTTGAGCATATTTTACAAATTTGGGCCAGTTTTTTTGAAAAATAAACCTTAAAATGGGGAAAATAATGGTTCTAAGAATATTGATAAAAGTTCCAGTTCTATAATCAAAATTGGAAAAAATTAAAAAAAAATTGTCTGGAGGGGGGGTAGTGGGAATTGAGAAAAATGAATTTTTTAGAACTTTAATTTTTGTCTTGAAAATACGTTAAATATACCAGAAACTACATTAAATAGTAAAGAATAGCTTTTTACCTTTTTAGGCAAAATTTTTGCATTTTTCGTCATAATTTGCAAAAAATTCGCGCATATTTTGTGCATATTTTGGAAATTTTGCGCATATTTTTCGCATATTTTGGCATTTTTACGTACATGTTTTATTTTTTTGCGCATAAAAATCCGTTCCCTAGTTATAATTATAAGACATAGGAGTAGAGCTTACTTCGGAGAAATAGGAATGAGCAGCACGAACAATTTTATTAGTGTTAATAATAAAGTTTCTAATTTTTGAATAAAGACAAGACATTTATTAAAATTACAAAAAAAACAATAAACCTTAGAGGGTAGATACCTAACTAAAATGAAATTATTCCTTTGTTTTATTCACTTTTTATCGCTTTTTTGTTCATTGATATTTTTGCCCTTAACAGGACTGTCATAGCATTGTGAGACTGCACGATCTGTTGTGGATCAACAACGCGTCGCTGCAAGCCCTGCACCTTCCGTTGCGCAACTCCCGGGGGGATTCCTTGTGCCTTCCGGCATTGCCTTCCTCCCTCCGCTTGCTGCACTTGGGTGCTCGCTTATCGTACGACAACCTCTATCCAGGGTACGACCAAAAGAACTGCGAGCGCGTTGATGAACTGCTCGAACTCGCCGCCTCATGTTGTCCTCAACTCGGCATATTGATGTTGCCAACGCACTTAGTCATCAACCAGCTATCGCTAGCCAAACTGCCCCGATTCGAAAGGTACATTTTCAAGAATTCTAATCGATCGATTGATCGATCGAGATCAAATGCACCGATCAAAATCCTTTGTTTAATGATCGTGGATTCCTTGACCAGACTCCTGTCGATTTAATAATCATCAGAAAGGGATCAAAACTTTGCAAATGAATAGAGAAAAAAATAAACTAAACCATCGCGTGGCATTATTACTCCCGGGTCCATATGCTAAAAAACGATGCCGTTTACCCGGATAACAGCACCGGTGGGAATAGTTTACCTGAAAAGGTATAATAAAAGTAAAACGTTACTATTTACTCCCGATTTACCCGTATGCTAAAGGGCTGTTTATCCCCAATATGCCGCTTACCCTGCTCCACTGGAGCAGGGTAAAAGATTTACACCGATTTTGGCGTAAACTGCACCTTGTTCGTTTTTTTATCATTTTAAAGAAAGAGGGTAAATACAATAATAATTCGAAAACTGTACTCTTTGCCCAGGTAAACAACCCAAAAACCGGGTATTTTTATATACGGGTTTTGGTTTTGGTGCTAGCATACGTGCCCCCCGTTGGCGGTTTACTTTAAAAATCACGATTTTATGATAATTGATCGGTCTAATAAATCTTCGCCAGCAGGCTCTTCTACCTGCGCCTCTTTGTCGTTCCGTCACAGACCAATGTGCTAGCATTTGGCAACTCTCTGGCAAAAATGGGCGCACAGCTGAGGGCACTTTTGCTGGGAGTGGTTGACTCGAAGGTAACATGTCCAATCAAGAAATTAGAAAAAACAATCCACTTTCTTAAAAAATCCACACAATGATTTTAGCTTTTCTTAGCTTGTTTGATTTTCATCAATTTCAGGATTTTTTTTAATTTATATTTTATTAATATAATTCTTTAAAATTTTGGTAATTCTCAATAGACACTGCAATTGATCGCGGAGCATTGTCCCCTGCTGGAGCATTGTTCATTTCACATCATCCATTATCATTCGGATGATGCGGATACAGAAGGGTGAATTTTGCATAATACTGTAAATTCTCTATTAGGCCTTATATTTTTAAACCTCGGTCGATATAGGACCTTATAATAGAGGGAGACCTTATATTAAACCATTTACGGTAGCTTTTTAAACGATATAACATCATAAAGGTGCTAGATCATTTTTAAAAAATCATCATAATGACCATTTTTTGAATAACCATAAAAACCGACACTTGAGGATTCACACTTGAGGACCCGACATACGGAGACCCGACAATTGAGGAGCCAAAACTTTATAGCTAAATTCAATCAATTTTTATGGGGTTTATTAGGCTCTAACGCAGGATTTTCACCTATTTGAAAATCGGGATTATTTTTTAGAAATTATTTTTATTTTTTTGAGAAAAACTCATATTAGGGGAAAAAGTGAGAGTTCGGGGATCCTCAACTGTTGGGTCCTCAAGTGTCGCATCACCATCTCTATCCCACTTTTACAGACAATTGCTGTCCGCCCTGCAATCCGTGTTCCAACTTGCCCATCTGCGCTCATTGTCCATTTCTTACAGATGTAACAATGACTTGCGCACCCAAATTTTGGACGCAATCTGTGGACTGAATGCCAAGGGCACCCTTGAGGTGGATTAATAAGCAAAGTTCAATTTTATTATGGGTAGGATCGGAACGGAGGGGATGTCCGTGTTCACAAAAAATTAAGTCCAACAATTTTATAAAATAAACAGAAAAACTTCAAAAATGCTTAATATGGAAATGTAATAACTAGGGTTGTACTTTATAGCACAAAATTTTCCCAAATATGCGCATAAAATATGCGCGAAAAATTTCCAAAATATGCATAAAATATACGCAAATTTTTATGACCTAAAAAATATAAAAATTTTGCCGCATTTAGCTTAAGCAATTTTCTATTTTTTAAAGTGATTATTTGCATATTTAACGCATTTCCAAAACAAAAAATAAAGTTCAAAAAAATCTCTCCAAAATGGAGAAAAATGCACGTTTTTGCTTTTTCTATAATTTTTCTCCAATTATTATCGAAATGAAATTTTACCTAATCTCTCAGAAATGGGATTTCCGCCATTTTAAGATTTAATATTTTCAAAAATCGGCCCAAAATTTAAAAAATATGCCAAAATATGCGAAAAATTTGTCCAAAAATGGCCAAAATATGCGGAATATGCCCAAAATATGCGAAATATGCAAAATATGCACAAACAAGAAGTCAAAAATATGCAAAAATACAGTATGCAGTTAGAAAACCATTCTAGAAGGTTAAAATCGTGTTAATAATGTGTTTTACGTGATTTTCAGGCCATTCTAAGCCAGCAAAAAATATGCATTTGCATATAAAGTACGACCCTAGTAATAACAGTGTATAACATTCTACTAACTTTAAAGAGTTTTCAAAATACAATTGCACCATTAAAGGGTCTGCCTTAAAAAATTATTTTATTTAAAATATTTTGCTTAATAAATTTTTTGTTGCTTTATAGTATCTACAAATATCTGCAGACTTCTCACTGTCAATGGAGTTCGTCACAAATCTGATTCAACTTAATCCTGTATGTTGTAATTTTAACAATTTTAAATTTTAATTAATTTTTACTTGTTTTTTATTTAATTGGATTTTTTATGCAGGATGGAATTTCAAAACTAATAAGTTTCATATAGGCGCTACTTAAAAATGGACCTTCTTGGGACTCTGAGTCCCGTTATTCAAAGTCAGTAATTTTTCAATTTTTCATAAATTTATTATTTTGCATTGTATTTTATGCAATAAATTAACAAAAGCATCGAATAATTATTGTTCCTCCCTTGTTGTTCAAATGGTGCTAGGTCGTTTTAAAAAAAGTGCCAAAACTCAGTATGTTCCCCAAAAACTTTTTTGTAAGACTTGTTAGACCAAAAGTATAAAAGGCAAAGTTGTGCAGAATTTCATGCTCTATCTTCTGGTATTTTTAATTTTTCGAAATTCGAACAAAAACTTCGAAATATCCACTAAAAACGCTATTTTTCAGTATTTCGGGTAAATTTCGAACTTTTTGTTCGAATTTCGAAAAATTAAAAATACCAACAGATAGAGCATTAAATTCTGCACAACTATGTCTTTTATACTTTTGGTCTAACTGGTCTAACAAAAAAGTTTTTGGGGAACATACTGAGTTTTGGCACTATTTTTTAAAACGCTCATTATGGCACTTTTTTTAAAACGCCATAGCACCGTTCAAATCGTATGGTGTCCATACCTGATACAGGTTGGACAATATACGTAGTGCGTTGATAATGAATAAAAAATATACGTAGTGCGTTGATAATGAATAATGAACCATAGTATTATTATCTAATTTAGAATTTTGACTTTACTAACATCAATTTGGGAGAATAAATATCAATAAAAATCCAATTGAATACCGGGACTCAAAAAAAAAGTTGCAGTCCCAAGAAGGTCCTTTTTTAAGTTTGAAAATCTTGACTACTCATTTTACAATGTCATTTTGAAGGGTCTACTTGAAGGATTTTGTTTAAAAGTTTTCGGACAATATTGTTTAGTGGATAACATGCTTTTTGATGTATTCTTTGAAAATTGCAAAATTGTGCAAATTTTATTTTAGAGACTATTATTATTTAAGAAATTAAAAAATTTGCGGCATAAAGTCCATTTTTGTTTACAGAAATTGCGCAAGCTGGCATGCTACATCCAGCAGCAGGGCATTCACATGCCCGCAGCATTTGACAAGCTGAACATGCTGTTGCGGAACATGGGTGGGCCCTTGGAGTTGGAGCTGTTCGAAAAGAGTCCCTCCGAAATGGAAATGGGGAAGTACGGCAGAGTATGGCTGCGAAGAGGCTATGTGCCGGAGATCGGCCAGCCGATGTTGCGCCAACTTTGGACCCGGGCAATGCTTTCAGTGCCGTGAGTTTCTTCAAACATTTTTTCCATTTTTAATTCATGTTAAGTTACAAACTTGTCAATTTTGTTGATAATTAAATTATGACTAAAAAATTCATAAAATCTAATAAAAAAAATTCTTTCCTCAAGTGAGCTGGTTAACTTGGACTGTCACTGATAAGAGCAACAGGAAGGAGGAAGGATCAAACAATAATTATGTTATGCATTTGAAGATTTTCCAATTGTTTCCATGTTTCGTTATACTCATGTTTTTGGATCCTTTTATATATTAAAAAATGTCGATGTTGTGATAAATGAGCGAGATATAAATTTTGCAGTTATTTAAGAATAAAGATGAAGACCGAACCAAGAACTGCAAAACTATAAAAGACTAGTGTTCGGACAGGGCCGGGCCCGGTCCAGGGTTTTATCAGGACCCTGGTTCCGGGCCCTGAAAAACCCTGATACCCGGGCCCGGCCCTGTTGATTTTGGGCGTTGTACAGGGTTTTTCAGGGTCTGGGTTTTTACAGGGCCCTGGTAACCGGGCCCGGCCATGTTCCTTTTGCCGATCACTATAAAAGACTACCATAGTATTGTAACTACCATGGTATTGTAAATGACTATCATTGGCATTAGGGCTGCTCGAAACCTGCTGAAAATTCCAAATACCCGAAATTGAGAGTTGGTAGCCGCCCTATTTGGCATGTAAAAGCATTAATGAGTTACATACAGTATATGCCTTTATACATGATGGATGGCACCGTACCAAATTGCCTAAAAAGTTTTGGTTGGGAATAATGCGACTTATGCCATAACGGTGCTGTTATGTCATCATTTTAATAAAATGGTTTTTAATAATTATTATGCATTACCTCAAGCTATCCGGATACTTGTTTATGTAGTTTGAGTGCACTCTCCATCCTTCCCTCTCTAAAAAAAGCAATCCCTCCCCCTTTAATTTAATACACAAAAGTTAAAAAATCAAAGTTCCATCAATACAAAATATACAACCAATAATGTTTTGATCGTGTTTCACAAAATTATGAACTCTAATAAAAATCGCCCGAAAGCTTTAAAGCAAATACATAACTAAAAAATAAAAATAATAATTTTGTAGATTTTTATGTGATATAATTTTTTATGAAGGCCCCCTTCAGTGCCATTTGATGAAGTCCTTTATTCTTTCAATTTGATTTTATGTTTTATTATTTTGATAATCAAATAAAAATTTTTGATTTTTTGTACAGATTTTTTCAAAATCACGGATTGTATTTTACGGAAATTATGGGGTTTTGGGTTATGAATTATGGTTTACGATGGGGTTGAGCTGAACCGGTTAAGGTGCTATGTTGAAAGAAAAAAGTGAACCGGTTAATAAGCGGGCATACCGGTTATCGGTTTGGAATTTTACACCGGTTAACCGCCCGCCGGTTACCGGTTAATTTAATAGAAATTTTGGCAGACCAGGTCGGTTATGATCTCCAAAAAATTTTTTTGTAAAGCTTTCTAGGCCAAAACTTCCAGCATCAAAGTTGTGCAGAATTTTATGCTCGGTCTTCTAGGTAGTATTTTTTGTAATTTTGGTGATATTCAACCAAATTTTCGTGAGATACACTATTTTTTGACATTTTCGAAAAATTTCAATTTTGCAAATTAAAAAAACCCAGAAGATAGAGCATAAAATTCTACACAACTTTGACACTGGAAGTTTTGACCTAAAAAGCTTTACCAAAAAGTTTTGGATATCATACCGGGCTTTGGCACTTTAAAACGCCCATTATGGCACTTTTTTTAAATCGCCATAGCAGAAACAAAAATGTGCAGAAAACTACTCTAACAATTAATCTTAATTTTTCGAAATTCCTTGAAAATTATTAAAATTCTCGCAAAAACTCAACTTTTGAGAAGTTTGAAAATTTTCAAACCAATTTCGAAAAATATAAAAAACAAAAGATACAGCATAAGTTTCGGTATATTTTTTCTTATTAATTTTGACCTAGCAATGCTTAAATTTTTGTTTCTAGCAATCAACAACATAGTAGGTAGTTTAGGCAACCATTCAGTGTGNCTTAACTCGACCAGTGTTGTTAAAAGCTCCGACTCCGACTAGCCAAATCGCAGGAAAGGCCGGAGCCCGGAGTCGGAGCGAAATTTTTTTTGGAAAAGCTCCGACTCCGGGGCCGGTAGTAAATGAATCCTGGTAACACAACCTATGGTAGCAACCATTGGTTATTGGACCATAGGTTAAGCTACCAATGACCAATGGTTAGCGTAGTAAAAGAAGTTGGTAAGGTTACCAGCGTTTTTACCAGATCTTCCTTTGAAAAAAGTAACCATAGGTAAGGAAAAAGTTACCAGAGCTTTCAAATTTCATCTTTTTCCCAGGTTTTCCTCTCTAAAATTCACCTATTTTAAATCAATAAACAAGTTTTTATTGATGTTTATTTTTTCGCCGATTTTGTGGTGAATTTTCCATGGAATTAAAAAATTATAAAAAATTTACTTCTTCATAAATCTCTTAAATTTAATATAAAAAGAAAGAAAATAAATTATTTTATGCGAAAATTAATTTTCAAAACATTTAAAATTTTTTTCTGATTTTTTCCTGAATTTTTTATAAGTAAAATTGTCTGGTTACCAGGGCTTAAGCCATGGTTGCACTTCGTAAGGGAAAGCTATGGTAAAATAACCATTGGTTAGATTCATTTACTACCAGGTCAGATTTTAACCTATGGTCAGTGGTAACTTAACCTATGGTTCCCTGGTAAAAACGCTGGTAACTTCATTTACTAAGGAACCCTGGTAAGATGACCTATGGTAAGCGATTTTTACCAGCGACCAGGGTTCATTTACTACCGGCCCTGGAGGTGGACTTAAATAAAATAGTCTTGATTTTTTTTTAATTTTTTTAAAAAATTTTGCTTTATTCTTTTGCCCCCTATAAATATAACCAGGTCGAGACAGTGCACAATACATTACTTCTTTCATGCGGAAGTTTTCGAGGTTGCTGAACACATCGGCCTACTAACTCATTTTTCGAAATTCGGATAATTTTTAGGCCAAAAGTCGTACAAAAAATTTTTCATGATGCTGAATATTAATCTGACCACGGATTATCATATCAAAATAATGGAAATTAATTTTATATTCCCCATAACCCATTAAAAATAATTCTATATTTCCCAGAACCCATTATTAATTCAATGATTTTGTTGCTTTTTAGTACTTGCAACTGTCTTCGGCATTGGTTACTTTATATTCTATTGAATATGTTTGTCGAAAAAATTAATTGTCTAGATATTTTGCAAAAATTTAGCCTTAATAAAAAAAACATTCCAAACTTTATCCACACCCAAACTTCATACAAAATTCCAAACTTTATCCACAACTTTTAAGATTTATAAAAAATGTAACGAAAATATTTTGATCAAATTAAACTTTTCTCTCTCTCTTTCTCGCTCGTTGATCAATCATCCAGGTTGTTCATATCACTAGAAAGAAAAAAGAATTTTATTTTAATAAAAGAAAATTTTTCAGAACATATCAGAAATTGGATTTTATTTATAGGGGACATTTGGATTTTTTTCCTAAAAATTTGTACCCTAATATTCACCAAAAATTAAAAAAATAATAATAAAATTTTTAATGATTATTGGCCCAAAAAGTATTACTAAAAATTATTTTTGAAGGGAAAAAACTCACGGCACGGAGTCCATTGCTCGGATCCAAAACTCGCGCAACATCGGCTGGCTGATGCTTACTGCAGCAATCCAGTGATCTCGGATCCGGACCCTGCTGTTCGCCCCCATTTCCAGTTCGGGCGGAATCTGCCCGAACAGCTCCAACTCCAGGGGTCCATCCATGTTCTGCAACAACGTCTTCAGTTTGCCCAGTTCTGCTGATGTTTGGTCGCGCTCGATGTAGCAAGTCAGCTTGCGCAACTTCTATAAGCAAAACCCAAAAAAAATCAATTAAAGGCTAACAAAATAAAAATTCCAAATTTAACGCTAAAATGCATGGCATTTTTACAATTAAAATAAAAACTATGTTTGGGTGTAGTTCCTTTTATCGTCTCCTGTTTTTGGACTCGTGCCATATACCAATCGACTCCTCTCCCCAAGAGGAGCACAAAAATGCAAAAATTTCTTGCGGAAGGGTCTCCGGAAAAAAGTTACCGGACCGGGAAAATTATCAATCGTCATTTCATCCATTAGTCGTTTCGTAGTTTTAATATAAAGTTGTTGTACACTCCCATTTATATGCATATACGTGAACTATTCTAAATCTCGTATTCATTATAGCCCGGTTATGCACGAGAGCCGTTGGGGGCTTAGGCAAATGCACGGTTCAATAGGTGCGGGCTGGAAGATTATTAATTTTTACACCTAGAATCTTACTAAGTTCTGGATATAAAAATTAATAATCTTTCAGCACTCACCTATTGAACCGTCTAGCTATGAGGACTATAAGCCATCAATCAACATTATTAGTAATCTTTTTTTAATTTAAAACTACGAAACGACTAATGGACGAAATGACGATTGATAATTTTTCCGGTCCGGTAACTTTTTTCCGGAGACCCTCCCGCAAGAAATTTTTTGCAAATTTGTGCTCCCCTTGGGAAGAGGAGTTGATTGGCATATGGCACGAGTCCAAAAACAGGAGACGATAAACGGAACCGGCCCCCTATGTTTCCCTCAAAACCCAAAAACCTATTCAAACATACAGGATTTTGTTGGATTAAATTTGTGATGGACTCGACAGACAGCGATAAGTCCCAAAACAAATGCAGGTTCTGTAATGCAACAAATAGGTATATATGCCTTCCGAATATCTTAATGTATAATTAAGCAAAAAATGCTAATATTAAAAAATTAAACTAAATAATTTTGTCGTTTGATTTTTTGAATTTTCCACCACCTCAAGGTTGCCTTTGGCATTCAGTTCGTTGACTGCTGCCAAAATTTGCGTGTGTATCAGTTCAAAGCAGCCGTAGTTACTGATGGACACAGAGCGCAGATGGGGAAGCTGGAATACGGATTGGAGGGCGGGCAAAAGTCTGGAAAAAGTGAGACATCTGTATGGGATGGAAAAAGCTTCAATGAATCAAAATTGTCAATTGGTTGAATCAAGAACCAATTTTGCATTTTTATCAATTCGGAACTAGTGCGGAGTCGTCATCGTTTGCCACGAATATTAATAAAATAATTTAATTGGGTGGCGAATTTTTGACACTAATTGACATTTTTCTTTTCTAATTTGTTCACAATTTTTTTCTACAGAGAATCCTTTCATTCCTTTTAAAACAAAATTTTAAAAATAATTCCTATAGGGAAATAAGTGCGTCCGCTAAACTCGGTTCCCAAATGTAAATTTATAAAGAATAGCCATATTTCTAGAGAAATTGTATAAATTTTTAAATTTCTTGATTGCTATTTGGTATTTAAAAGCTATATATGACGCATACAAAAAAACGCTCCTCACCCTTCTCCAACTGTGATGCCAAAGTAACAATGCTCCAAATTTGGACAATGCTTAGCAATCAGATGGAGAAGCTGTCGATTTTTTTGTGATAAAAAAATTTTTTATTCGTCACTTACCTTCGAGTTAACATCTCCCAGCAAAAGTGCCCTCAATTGAGCGCCAACGTTTGCCAATAAGTATTCAAACATATTGTAAGCATGGAACGGTATGAAAGAGAGACGAAGATAGAAGAGCCTGTCAGATATTCATAGATAAACTGATTTTTAGAAAGCTATCTCAGGGCTCCCAGGTCTCAAGCATTCGAAATAAAGACAACAGAGTAAAAAAAAAGATTTTAGGGTAAAAAAATATGTAAGGACACTTTACAAAAATGCAAAAATGCAAATAAGGACACTTTCCCAAATGCATTTACAAAAAGGGGGACTACAAACGACAATATTACCGCCGAAAATTTTTTTAGCTTATTTTATTTAAAAAAATTTGATAATTCCCGATAGGGGCCGCCGTAGAAAATTTTTAAAATTAGACCTTATTTTCTTAAGAAAATCGCTCATTTTTTGAATAAACTTTCAAAAAATCCAAAAATAAGTACAAAATAAGAACAAGGGTCTAAAATAAGTACAAATCTTAGAAAAAAGTACATTTCATTTTTCTAAGATCGGGACCCCTCAAAATAAGTACAAATCTTAGAAATAAGTACATCTGGGAGCCCTGGCTATCTCCAAAATAACTAAATGATCAGATTACATAATCCCTGGTATTGTTGATCCAAGGAGCACTCTGATCGATCATAATGACATTTATATTTTATACTATCGATCAGATTGATGTATTCTGATCACACCATTAATCCAGTTTTAGTTATTTTGTGTCCATTCACAAAAAAAAACACTTTTTAAATCGCGCTATCTTGATAAGTGTCAACTCGTTGACGGCTCTCGTCGTCTTAAACATCAGTATCAATATTGAAAGTTGTTGACAACATGTGGCGGCGAGTTCGAGCAGTTCATCGATATGGTTGTGTTTCCGCTCATCCAACCAAGTTAAATAGCTCTCACTGATGTGCAGCAAGCGCAGGTTTGAGGGCAATGCCGGAAGGCGCAAGGAATCTCCGCAGTAGTCGGGCAACGGAAGGCGCAACGCCTGCAACGACGTGTTGTTGTTGTGCAAAAGATCGCACAGTTCCGCAACGCCATGCCAGTCCTGGTGAAAAATACGGGTGCACATCATTCCCCCCCCCCCNGGGGGGGGAAATGATCTGCCTCGAAAAATACAGTAATGAAAGACCCATCAGTAGTAGCCACTAGACAAAAGGACCAGTTGTATATGTATTTCTTAGTGTGTGTTCGAGAGCCAAATTTTCCCGAGACTCGAGACCGAGATCCCAAAAAACCGAGAAAAGTCTCGACTCGAGACCGAGACTCTCGAACAGCACTAATGTTTCTATTTTGTTTTATTTATTTTTGTTTTATTTATTTTTGTTATTTATAGATGTAAGTAAGACCGGATGCCTTAATAGGCTTGTTATCTGCTATTTGCATCTAATAATGATGGACTCTATTTTTCTGCGATCCCAATAATGACCCCACTGATGCTACGGTTTAGTTTTAATTAATTGCAAAAAAAGTTAAAAATTAAGAATTAATTATCCCTAAGAACCGGCCGGCACTTTTTGTTTGCAATTCTAACCGTGAGTTCTAGGGAATTTTTTTTCATTTAAAATTTTAATTTAAAGATAAAAATTTCTTTGCGGTCATATACTAACCCGTGGCCGATATCTCTTGCTTTTCACCATAACTCACAATATCGAAGAAAAGGATGCTCTGCAAACGCAGCAAATTGTCCGCAACCGCGCGCAACGTGTCGGACCCCACACAATAACCATCGAAACGCAAATGACGCAAATTGCGCATCAATGGCCACTGGTCAATCTGAGCGTTGTAATTCCTGAGTGCCGGAATGCTCAACTCGCGCAGATGCGGACCGCATCGATCGATCAGCGCCCGGCACTTGGCCACCTGAAAATTGATCATGTCGATTCAAGAAAAAGGCAAAAATTAAATTATTATATATAATAATGAAACTATTTATGAACATGGATCAATTTTTTAAAGGCCCAACACTTGCTCCAAATTGCGGATCTCCATTCGATCAGTAATTTTTTTTTGGATTGGCACAATTTTGCGGGAATTGTGGTTATTTGTCTTTTATTCTGTTCTTAAATTATGAATCACATTTAAAAATGATTAGATTTTAAAAATTAGCGATTCTTATCCTCGGCCTAAGCATGGTTATCTTATCTTATCCTCGGCCTAAGTATGGTTATCTGGACAATAAAGATGTACTTCACGGTACTGGATAGTTTAAAAAAGAGGCCAATCGGGGCGTTAAAAAAGTGGCCAGTCCGGCCTAAAATGTTAGACTTGTTAGAAAAAAGTATGAAGGCAAAATTGTTCAGAATTTTATGCTGATTTATTTTTCGAAATTCGGCCGAAAAGTTCGAAATATCCCCTAAAAACCGTATTTTTTGGTATTTCGGCAAAATTTCGAACTTTTTGGCCGAATTTCGAAAAAATAAATTCGACAATTTTGCCTTTTACTTTTTGTCTACAAGTCTAACAAAAAAGTTTAGGCCAGACTTAGGCACAAAAAAGTTTTAGGCCAGACTTAGGCGCAACATTGGCCTTTTTTAAGGAACCAGCACCGTACTTCACGCAAGTTAATTTAAGAATTAATTATAAACAGGGTTGCCAACTCTCAGATGCCCGAAAAAAGGACACCAAGCATAAAATTAAAGATTTTGGGGTCGAAAAAAGGACACCCTTTAAAATACTAAAATTGTCCCAACAATTTTCGATTTCTGGAAATTTTATTATACATTACATCTCTTTGCAAGTGAAATAATAGTTAGCGGCAACCAAAAGCTGTGTTTGATGCATTTAATTCTAATTCCTCAAAATCAAAATCTATTGAAGGGGATATTTTAAAAAAACCCCTCTATGTTGGGGTGTCGGCGGTCCCGATAGGGGCCGCCGGAGAAATTTTTGAAAATTTAGTCCTTTTTTCTTAAGAAAATTGATCATTTTTGAATAAAATTTTCGAAAATCTCAATAATAAAGGACAAAAAAGGACAGTTGGTCCAAAAAAAGGACAAATCTTTAAAAAAAGGACATTTAAATTTTCAAAGATCGGGACCCCTCAAAAAAAAGGACAAATCTTTAAAAAAAGGACGTTTGGCAACCCTGATTATAAATATAAAATTGGCCTAAATAGCATTTTCAATATTCGTTAAATCGTTATTTTAAAACAGAAAAGCTAACCGCCAGCTGGTAGCCTTTCAGTGCCAACTCCTTCCTGTCCATCGCCAGTGTTCGGAACTCGATCCAGGCATATTTCTTGGCAATTTTCTGCCATTGTCGGCACACTCTCTCCAGCCGAACGCGCTCATCGGGCGGGAGAAAGGCGAAAATGCGCGCCTGAAATCAGTGGATTTTAGAATATAATAAAACATTTAAAATAAAAATTCTTGCCAACGAATCGGGTGCCAGATCATTTATAGAAGTGGATGATGGTGACATATGTTGCTAGAAAATATTGAAATCATAAAATGGAATTGAATGTTAATGGTAAGGATGGAAGAGAAGATTTAAGACAGTTCGCTAAACTTTACTAACTAGAGTTAGGCCAAGTACCGTAAGTATGTAAATGAATTCATAATGTACGTTATAAGTTCTACTGGTTCTTGCTAACTCACGTACCGTACTTCTCACATATTTTAGCGCATGACTAGGCTATACGTACCCCCTGACTACTGGTATTTTTGATTGACTCTCAATCCCAATGAATTGGAGTGAATGGAAGTACGGGTGGAGACCATTACTCCTTAAATGGGCTCGCCAATTAGTTAGGTGAAGGACATCGTGATCATGAGAACTATGCCCCGTGCTAATAAGTGCAAAAATGCCATTTATCGACAATGTTCCCATGCTTTTCATCTAGTGTTTCTCCGTCGGGATGATACCCGACCCAATTTGATATTGGAATTCCAAAATGTTGTGTGGATTATGATACTGGCCGGAATCATTCAACTTTTGAATTTTTTCATAAGGGAAATGCCTTTTAGTGATTTCCCTAAAAAAGCCTAATCATTTACAATTTTTGGGATAGATTTGATTTGATATGCAAACGCCATCAGTGAAATTTCGATCTAGCTCTCTAAAAGGTGCTTAGATCCGAAGAACTAAATTTAAAAAATTTCACATGTCTTGTCGCTTGTTTAAATATGTAAATAACATGCCTATCAGAATTCAAAAAATGAGGCAGGAATCAATTAAGTTTTTGATCCATTCAACGTGTTGGTCACCATACTCAACTCCTAATCCTCATCAGACGGACATATTCAGCGGATTGCTATGGGTTGCCTTATCCTTCACTATACCTGCCAATTCAAAAACATCATGGTATCATCCTGCCCGTCATCCACGACCCGTAGACATGGTGAAGAGGACATGGGAACATCGCAGGTATAATGGCATTTTTTCGATTCACCAGCAAAGGCACAGAGAGTTCTCATGATTAGGAAATGATGGGACGACATCCCAGCAGGGTTTTGGCGACCAGCAAATGCGGTCCAAGATATTTGCGGGCCAATAAATAAAAGACCAAAATTATTAGAGAAAAATTAAAAAAAAAACATGTTTATTCCCTGTTTGAACGATGAGGAGCTACTTAAATGGGCCAAGGTTCATCCATATCAATTAGACCCCACTCACTGAACTTCCCTCATAACGATGAGACGACAATTCTCCCTGCAAATTATTTTATTTTTATTTTTTCCCGTTAGATAATACTTTTGATCGTAATTTTGATTGGTCCAGAAATATCTGGGCTGCAAATGTCGTATAGCCGATTAGGATGTCTCAATCAAAAAATTATTATATTTGCAGCAAGCCTTATGTTATAATTTGGTAGCAGTTTGATTTTTCTTATGATAATTTTTTAAAGAAATCAATGAAAAATTCCCCGATTTTTCATTTTTTTCATGTTAGAATTTTTTATGCACAAAAATTAAAAAGTGCAATCATCTAAAAAGCCTGATCTATGAATCTTTTCATCTAAATATAATTAAAGAATTATAATTAATATATTTGCTCCTTTTTATTCGGGATTAATTATTATTTTAAATGCATCATTTCTTTATTTTTAATCGGCTAGATTTTGCAAATTAATATACCGTTTTTCTAGCAAATAAATCTTTTCTATTGTTTTCTGGTGCAATTAAACACAAAGTCGTCATTCAATGCCACCCTCTTCTACTTGCATTGCCGATTTGGCCCCTGGATCATTGGCAAGTTCAATTTTTTGGTATAATTTTATATGAAGAATTTTTTAATTAATTCCTTTTCCAACTACTCTATTTTTAAATTTTTTGATGGTTTTTAAAGATTTTTCGTCCGAATTTATTAAAATCCTTTATTTTAGGCCCATATTTTCGCCTTTCTCTCGCCCGAAGATCGTGTTCGCTCGGAAAGGGTGTCTCGACAATGGGCCCAACTTGTCCGCAAATATGGCTGGATGGAACCCAGGACTCTAGAGCTGAACTGGGAGCAATTGAAACAGCGAGGCGATTTGGCGGTTGGTTGATTTCGAATTGATAAGAAATCGCGATTTGAAATTTATTTATTCCTCAATTTATTGTTTTCCAGGGTTATTGAACCAAAGTCTAGCCAAAAACAATTAACGAGGCATTTTGAAAAAGAGAAAATGTTAGCAATTTGGCGCGATGTGGTCTACCCTCTCCCAAATAAAAATTATTTTCAAAAATTTCAATTTAAAAAATTTCCTAACCTCGAGAACCATCATTACAAACAAAAAATGCCGATTCTTTAAGGATACCAAATTATTTTATTGTTTCTTTGTGAAGTAAAATCTAATGTCTGATTTCTTATTATTTAGACATTCATATTTGAATTGGAAATAAAGAATATTTATGCTGCAATTAATATCAAATAATAGATTCGATTCTTAATTTGCTGGATTTTATCACAAAAAATCATACAAATCACATATATATGGCTAGTTCTCGTAGGATCAATATTTTTTCTTTATTTATAGTATGAATAAATTAATTTTTTATCCCTCTATTACATATCTCCATCACTGCACATTTTCAGTTGGCCAAGCACCGGTCGCTGTTGGATCGATGCGCTCCACATCTGCGCGAGTTGAGTACGGCGATCGTGGATCACAATGTTGAACAGTGGACGAAGATGCGCAATTTGCGTCATTTGCGCTTTGGCACAAGCTTGTCATCCGGTACCTTGCGAGCGATTGCGGATAATTTGAAGCATCTGCAGAGCATCCACTTCTACAATCTTGTGAGTAGTTAGAGTCATCGGATGTAGAATGTCGACGAAGCAGATCATCCCCCCCCCCCGCGCTAGAAAAATGTTTATAACTTTTTCAGGTAAAACTAGGAAAAATCAGTTATAGTTTCAAAAGATAGCCAAAAATAGCTAAAAAAATAACCCATCCACCGTCGAATTGAACCAGCATGAGAAAGTTATGGCCGAAACAATAATTTTGGCTAAAATCATAGTATTTTGGCCATAACCTTTTTCACTGTCGAGCAATTTGTGTGCACTTTGGCTCATTTTGAAGCTAATTTTTTGCTCAATTTTTGACGCTAAACTTGGAGTTGATTAGAACTAACTTGTAAATTTAGCGGATGGACCTCAAGTATGGGGTCACGTCATGTCGGCACACCCACACCTTATCACTAGTGCGTTACTACCGTATTTCCTGTTTTAGGACCCCCGGGGGATTTATTTTTCAACCCCTCCTCAGAGGGGGGGTCTATTACATGGAGGGGACTAATTGCAGGGGGAGGATTTATTTTTCAACCTCAGTCATGAAGAGGGGGGCACTATTTTTCGACCCCATATTTGAATGATGAAGTAGACGGTAAATGTTTAAAAGCTAGTCAAAATTTTTATTAGGGTTAATTTCTTCATAAAAAGCAAAAAATTGGCCATTTCTTTTTTAAAAAAATGATCAAAAAAGCAAAATTTTCTCCTCTAAATTCATTTTTTCTTCATCTCTGAAAAGGAAAATCTGAAGAGGAAAATTGATAGGACACCCGGGGGTCCTAATGCAGGGGGAGGATTTATTTTTCAACCTCCCTCCAGAGGGGGGTCTATTACAGGGAGGGGACTAATTGCAGGGAGGGGACTTAATACAGGAAATACGGTATCTGCTTTTCCCCTTGTAGGACAGGCCTAGCATCGAGGGACTCCAGTATTTGTTGCGCATCAACAATGCGTCTCTGCAAGCATTACGCCTCCCGATGTGCGACTATCGAGGCGGATCGTTGTGCCTTCCAGCATTGCCCTCTTCACTCCGCTCATTTAACATCAATACCAGTAAAGGCGATTGTGGAGAACTCGAACAGATTGATGAACTGCTCGAACTCGCCGCCTCGTGCTGTCCCGAACTCGTCATGTTGATGCTGCCAATGTTCTTCAATGTCGACGAGCCATCATTGGTCAAACTAGCCCGATTTGAAAAGTGGGATTTTTGATAGAGCACTCAATATATAGGTAGGTTGGCCAGAAATGCATTTATTAGGATAGATTACCAAAATCAAAATATAGTAATTTTAAATTATTGTAAATTAGAAATTTAATAAATACATAAAATGCAAATTTTTGGAATTTTAAAGAAATTATAGCCAGAGAAAAATTTAAATTGGGGATATTTTATCTTATTATCAAAATTATTAATTTCTTCCATGACATTGTAGTAAAGTTGGGGTAAAAATATAAAATAAATACGCTGGGTAAAAACTAATAAGTCAAATCAAAAAACTAACTAATATATTTGGCATTGATGACCTTAGGTTTGTATAGCCTGATTCTAGATTAATCTCTTGATTTGCTTTAATTAATTAATACATTTAATTAGTTCTTTTATCAATGAGCCATCTGGTCAATCCATATTGATTGACTGTTTTATTTTTTAATTTCTTTTTTGATCTATATTTCCTAAATCTTTGGCAGGCTTTTCTATCTTCGCCTGAGATTTGATCCATCCGATGCCACTGTGCTGGCATTTGGCAACTCATTGACAAACATTGGTGCGCAGCTGAGGGCACTTTTGCTGACAAAGGCTGACTTAAGGGTCTTTCCTAAAAGATGTTCAAAAAATTAAAAAAAAACATTTTTCCAATCACGAAAAATACAGTAATAGACCAAACCGATACGTGACTTATTATCACTATCAGGATGACCGATCATTTCCAAATTACTATTAAAAGTTGTATTAAACCCTTTTAGCCTAAAAATGTAGCAAAAAAACGGTAAAGCTGCGAAAAAAATGCGACTTTTTTCCACTCTGAAAATGCTCATCCAAATCTTTTGGTCAGTTAACTGTAAGAAATATGTTCGGTAAACGGCCTTCTCGGGGCCGCCAGAGAAAATATGGTAAAAATTTAGGTCATTTTCTTGAGAAATTGACCATTTTCGACATGCAAAAAAATCATTCTNATCTTGAATAGTAAGGAAATTTTCAAAATTTTCGAAAAATCATTATATTTGCAAAATCGATATTTTTAAAGTATTTCGAAAAAATCGAAAGGCCAAAAAATCAGGCATGTTTTTCTGCTTATATTTGCTTTTTGAAGTTTTTAGCCTAGCTAAGGTTAAAAATTTTTTTATAAGCAATTAACTTTTGATTGGACCCCTAAAAGTTCATTGAACCCCTAAACTGGACTAGAGCCTTAATGACTTTAAAATCCGTTGGTGATAAAAATGAAATTTGCTGAATCAGGAAAAAAATATCGAAAAAGAAGGTATTTCACGAAAATTTCGAATTTTTTGTTCGAATTTCGAAAAATTAAAAATATCAGCAAATAGAGAATAAAATTCTACATAATTTTGCTTTTTATACTTTTGGTCTAACGGGTCTAACAAAAAAGTTTTGGAGAACATATTGGGTTTTGATATTTTTTTTGCAAAACGCCCATTTTGATATTTTTTGCAAAACGACCCAGCACCAACTGGACTAGAGCCGTCATTAAGGACTACATTTCATAATCTGACAATAAAAATCCAGCTCAATAATTTAATTATTCTATATTATTTTTTTTGTTCAAATTTAAAAATATAAATTTACTAAAAGAAAAGCTATTTTAACAATTGGAAAATTCTCAAAAAAAACCCCATAGATTCTGCATCTGATTGTAGAGCATTGTCCTCTGTTGGAGCATTTTTCCTTTGACATCTTTACCTACTCATCTCTACACGAAGCAGAAGGGTGAGGAGAATGTTTCTGAAAAACATTTTTAAAATGGATTTACAAACTGGAAAATTCTTAAATTTGATGGATTCTTTCTTAGGAAATTCCCTTTAGAAGGCCAAATTTTTTTTGAAAAATTATAACAAAATTGATTTTATATGTTGTGACATGTAATATACCGTGGTGGGGCGTTTCTTAAAAAATGGCAAAATCTTTTATAACAATGCTTTTCAAAAATCAGAAAATTTGTTCAAAAAAGTCCATTTGTTCTTTTTTATAAATATCGGTTATTCAATATTGAAATTTGTGGAATTTTATTTTTGCCTCAAAGTTAGTATCTATTTTTTTGAATATTTTTTAGATAAAAATTTTACGATTATTCAACATATTTGACCGAAAATTTTAGTAATTTTTTGGCGAGTTTTTCTCCATATTTCGGTACTTTTTACCCCATATTATGTATAATTTAGTTCATATAAAATCAAGCGATTTTCACTTCATATAATCAGTCAATATTTGTTAGTTAAATTTCCTTTAAAAAAGTTACCTAGGTATTATCTATAGCGGATGGCCTTGTTATTATTAAAATTATAAAAATAATATTATTTTTTGTTTTGCTGAATAGTTAAGTTTATTTTACTGTAGCTAATTTAATATTATTTTTTAAATTGAATTTTCAAAACTAAATTTACTGGTCAAAGTTTATATAAATATTTTTTCCTTTAAAAACATGTTTTGGCCTATTTTTAAGAAGTTTTAGCTTCGATTTGGATATTCAATTCACTTTTTTAGGCTACCATCCGCCCTCCAATCCGTGTTCCAACTTGTCCATTTGCGCTCAGTGTCCATTGGCTACTATTATTATTCTAACAACGAAATATTAAGCACACAACTTTTTGACGCAATCGTCGGACTGAATGCCAAAGGCAACATTGAAGTGAATATTTTTTAATTAATTAAAAAATAATTATTTTCTTTAAAAAGCTTGTTATAAATTCTTTTATTGATTTACAGTACCTACATCTACGTCGTGATTTGTCAGTGTCCGCACTGTTCATAGCAAATTTGTTCCAATCGAATCAAGTATGTTATTAAGGGTGCTATGTCATTAAACTCTCAAGTGCCACAAGTGCCAAAAAAGGCGTTACCTCACTGGTGCTAAAATAGCATTAAATAACGCTAATATAAAATAAAAATAAAATAAATTAAAATTTTAAATATTTACAAAATTATAACTTTTTAAAAATGGAGTCGATACACTACTAATTATTCCTAATCATGTTCGAAAAATGTTTTTGGTGTCAAAAGATAGAGAGATAAATATTACAAATTAGCTATTAAATGAGTACCCCAATTGATTGGATAAATTAAAAATTTGCCCATCAATATGACAGGAAATTGGCCAATAAATGAATTTTAATTAATTTTTTGCAAATATTTGCAATTTTTATTTAATTTATTTTAGCGCGTTATTTAAAACTATTTTGACACCAGTGAGGTAACGCCCTTTTTGGCATTTGTGAGGTAATTGACCCAGCACGGTTTTTAAATTTTTACCGAAAGTTGCATGCAATACAGTTTATCAATTGCAGAAATTGCGCAAGCTGACCTGCAGCATCCATCACAACCAAACACCAGCAGAACTGGCGGAGCTGAACACGCGGCTACAGGGCATGGATCGGCAACTGGAGTTGGAGCTGTTCAAACGTTGTCCTCCCGAACTTAAAATGAGAAAGGACAGCAGGGTCCGTGTACGGACATGCGATTATCTGGAGAACATTAGTCAGCCGTTGATGCGCCAGTTTTGGGCCCGGGCATTGGACTCAGTGCCGTGAGTTTTCGAGAAATTAGCTTTTATTTAATTCTCATGGTCAAATTTTATTTTTCTATATAAATTTCCATCTCTCTAGTGACCTGGATCAATTGGACGAATGATCGGAGAGGAGGAAGGTTCAACTTATTCTCTTTTAATGATATCAATTTTTACATTACCACATTATGACTATGACTGTTGCAGAATAAAGAATTAAAAAAAATTGAAATTTAAAAAATTTTAACAGTGGTAGAAGTACTTTGCTTAAATAATAAAATGATAGAATTGTTGTTGATAATAATTAAATTACAACAAAGATAATGTTCATTCTCCAAATTTTTAAACCTAAAAGCAGCTATGTAAATTTAATAATAAATAAATAAATTTTGACAAATAAAGAATATCTGAATCCGAGGACATATTTATTGCTCCAACTTCATCATCCCCGATTTATCGTCGTCATCCGACTCGTCGGTGCCTTCCTCTTGTACTTTCACCATTAGCTCAATCATGGCCTAATTATTTTTTATTTATAAAACTAAAATAGAAAATAAAATAAATGGCCAGGAAAGAGCCCCGGAACATTAATGTCCTTTATATTGTACTTATTCAATCTCTGGCCAAATTGATTTATTCTTTTTGGCCATAACGATTTTTAAAAATTTTATTCGCTTTTTATCAGACATATATGGTGATAGTATCAAAACTTTCGAATCCATGGAAAATCTTTTATGAGAAGGAGGGAATTTTGGGAACGAATCCATTTTTATAGATTTATTTTTTTCACTTTCATTTCTGGGAACATTTATTTTGTCATTTTCGACCCATAAAACT
>LDKF01000277.1:63058-73631 GCA_001026735.1 Rotylenchulus reniformis | reverse complement strand
CCCCCCCCCCCCCCCCCCCAACAACATAATTCCTCCTTCGGTGTTTGCCGTGGCGAATGGGGCGCGACCGTTCCGGTTGGTTCGGTGCCGCCCGAGGGGACCGTTTCCGATCCGCCGGAACCACAGAAACGCAAATACCACCGAACCAAACCACCGAAATTTTCCGTCCTTGGGCGAAATTTCTTCTTCGCCTTTTGTTTGTTTGCCCTTGGGGCAAAATTTGCGATTTGGCGATGGGAAAGGTGGGGGCCTCCAAAATTCTCATCCAAAAACGGGTTTTCACCTTCATTTTTGTTCTACTGGGACCGAACCAGCGGTGCCTAACTTGCCAGATCGGACGCTTAATGGGTTTTTCAGTTTACGCATTTTTTGGAACAATTCTTCGAGATTAAACTTTTAGATTTTCGATTTCCCGCGGCAATAGGGTCAAGGGTATCGGACCAACGTTGCTTAACTTGCCAGATCGGACACCTTTCATTTTTCAGAGGAGACGATTTGGTGCAGTGGTTGTGCTCTGGGTATAGGTATGAGAGTAACCGACCAGTCAAATTTATAAATTCACAATTTTTTCTGAAAAAAATAAATTTTTTTATGATGACAAACCGCCCGAGATGGGCCCAAAGATAAGGAAAAGGCACACAAAGGGTGCATCATCCGCAAGGAAACGGACACAAAAAACCCAAAGTTTTCGCGGGGCGGCGTGGGAAAAGCATTGGCGGTAAACAACAAATGATGGATGGCCACTGTTGATCTGATCAGTCAGATCAGATTGGCCATTTCCGGTTTAAACACCTTTTGGAGACCAAAACAAGGGCATTGGTCCACCAGAAAGTAGCAGTGATCAGATCCTACAGTACCCTTACCGTACCATTTGTCTTGGATCGATTCCCATTTTATCGGGTTTAAACGTACGAAAATGGATCGGCCCTCTTCACATCGTCCATTCTTAAATACATTTTCTACCATTTGGCATTTTTTGACAGTCTTGATAATTGGTTGATAGGCCGAATATTCAGGCCGTACCAAAATATTTTCCTATTCAGGGTATTATTACATAATTTTTCACCAAATCCCAAGTTTCTTAAGGCTAATTTTTACTGTTAAAAAATCTCCCCGTCGATGTGATTCGAACCTGCCACCCTTCCCCCAAACCATTACCACTCAATTTTGTTGGGGGTCTTCCCTGGTCGGAAAACTCGATTTTCTGTGGATTTTCGATACTAATTACAGATGTATCTGATACGCAGAAATTTCTGCTCTACAAGTGCTACCATGGGAAAGTTTGGATATGATGAGTACGGTACTGGACAACTACCGTATCTCTGGCCTTTTGCTTTCCCCAAAAACCCAATTCCCTTTTTCTTTGCCATAATTATTACTTTCCGGCTCCTCCGAATGGGTTTCCTTCCGGGGCTCAAGTTTCGCGCAAAACAAAACAAAAAAATTCAAAGGACGGAAATGGACTTCTTCGGCGGCGATGTCTCTGTAATCATAGGTGGAGGAGGGGAGAGGAGGAGGATCTTCCGCCTCCTTCCCCTCCTCATTATTTTGGAGATGATCAATGAGATGGTCAAAAAATCGAAGTTTTTGAGGGGAGAGGGAGCCTTGGGCCCCAAATATTGGGGGTTTTCAAAATTTTTTGGAATAAAAAATTAATTTTTAGAATTGTTTTGCCATTTTATCCAACAATTTTTGGATTAAAGGGCTTCACTTAATTTTTAGAAGTGTCGAATTTGAATTTTTCAGATTTTTCCCATCAATTTGGAAGCCTTTTTCATGGCCTAAATTTTCCATTTCAGAAATAATTTAAATTTTCAACATTTGTTAGCCTAAGAACTTTAGGGTTTTTCGGTGTTTTTGGCTAAATCCTTTTCCTTTGGAAATTCACATATTTTTTGCGTTTATCTGAAAATTCCTATTTTTCATTTTTTCTTTAAAATTTTTCGAACTTCTCAGGGTCAATTGGCACTTTCCCAGGACCATTCCCCATTCATTGTTTCCACTGACCGTAAAGGCCCTTCCGCCTCCCCTCCCTTCCCCTCTTCCCAGCACACTTATGCCATTGTCCCCCAAATTTCTTTATGGCTTCCACCGTAATTGGCCCATTTCTCTGGCCGTCTAACCCCTTAATTGTCTCTCCCATCCCACAACACTCTCTCGCCCTTCCCAAGGCAATAAAGCCCCTCCCGGGAAGGAACAGACAAAGAGCCAACATAGGTAGCATAGGAATTCGTGCCACGTTCCCAGATCTTTAATAGTTCTTCCTTCTTTTTAATTTTTAGAGTAAAATTGCTTAAAACTCCATTTTTTCGGATTTTCCAATGCTTGAAAATATTTTTGTCAAAATTTTTTGGCGCTTCCCTCCAGTTGGTAGAAGACCATAATTTGTAGCTTTTGAGGATTTTTTCGCATTTCCATGACCAGGTTCACGTCCTTAAAAAATCTGTTTTTCTAAGCTAATATTTCGGGTTTTTTTTCAGTTTTCACCCGGAAAATCAGTCCCTCCTAAACTTTTTCTAGCACCTGACCCAATTGGAAAATTGGATCAAATCCCCCGTGGTTCCCAACCCCATCATTCATCGTCCAATAACAATTCGCCGTTCATCCCGTTACAGTACACTCTCCTCTCCACTCTCTAACTGTCTTCTCATCTCTCAATTACTTACACATCCCTTGCCCTATGACTATGATTCATTCACCCCATCCCCATCGAATTCACACAAATTTCGTCATAAACCCCATCATTTTTCTTTTGAGACCCTGTACCGTACTCTCTCACCTCTCTGACTTTCTCTCCCCTCTTCACTTCCAACTCTCTCTCACATCCGTACTTTCGTTTTTCATCAAACAATTTGTTTTCACTTCTCCTCCACACCGTTACTGTACTATTTCCCCATCTCATTCTTTCTCTAATCCCATTTTGCTTTACACTGTATACATAGTCCCTTACCATTACACAAATGCACCGGATCCCCTCCGCATCCGCATCATCCGTTTCGGTTCCAGATAAGCCGATTTTCCCTGTTACCCCCCTCCTCCCGCATGATGTCGTGTTAATCCAATAGGATTTTCCCCCATTTTCCGCCGCTAAAATAGAGGATTTGGACGGAATTTGGTTTGTTTTTTTGAGAAATACACAAAATCTTTTTTCCCTTCATATACACTTGAGGCATCGAACCAGCGCTGCCTAGCTTGCCAGATCATACATCCGAATACTTATTAGAGCTGGGGTTGTTTGGTATAAAATGAGCGCAAAAACGCCATTGAATTCCAAACTTTTTTGTAGCTCCTCGGTTTTTTGACGTGGAGGCATGTTGTGTTAAAACATATTGTAGTCTGACTTCTTTTTCTCTGTCCATTCACTTTTCCCATAACAGATGATAATAAGAAATTCGCTTCGAAAAATCGACGATTCAACGCAATTCAATCGGCGCCCAATTTTTATCGTAGTAATTATGCTCTATGTAGGTGTGAATATTTTGGTTTCTTCTATAATTTCACCTTTCTTCCAAATAAAATCTGATAATCATACGTATCAATCAGCATGACTCTCGTCTTGCCAAAACCCCTTCCCAACCTTACCTAGCAGTTTGCTGTTGTTCCACATCCCTTCTACTTGGGATTCCCTCTTCCCCATAAATATTCTTTCCGGATCGCGCAACAACCGGTTGTCCGTCCGGGTTGCGCGAGTTGCCGGGCAACAATTACACAGTGAAGATGAAGTGCCTCCTTGGGGATTTGGATCATCCCCGGGGGCGGGGGGAGCTGGATGATCATCTATCCCTCCTTCTCCTTCATCGGTTGCGGTACCTCCAAAATTGCAAGGCAAACACACAAATAAAACTTTGGGACTTTGTGTCTGTCATTAAAAGAATGAAGACAGAAGAGTTGAAGTGTTGAAAAATTTTCAGAAGTTCTCATTAGAGGGCCTGGAAGGGGGTTCAAGGCCTTGAATATTTAAAAAAGGGTTTTTAATTTTTTTTTTCGGGGACACTGAATCCTGTTTGGTATTTTAGTTGGGAAAAAACAGATTAGGCCTAAAGGATAGCTAGGAATTTAACTGTCTAAAGAATGGATTTTCCAAAGATTTCTTTAGGAGAGCCTTAACATCCTAAACTCGAAAATTTTAAATTTGTATTCCAAAACTTGGGATCCAATGGTGCCTTGAAAATTCTAATTTTGGGTTTACTGCACATTTAACATACCCTGTTTGATATTAAGCTGGAAAACCCAAACCCTTCGAAGCATGCCCCAAATCTGGAAAGTAAGCAGCGCAGGTTCAGCTCCCAAACAATGGGCTGGATGTTTGCTCGCCTAAAAATGGTAAGCTAACGACAGAAAGGCTTAGAAATTTTTTGGGACCTTCAGAATGCGATGTTTTTCACTTTTTTCACTTCTAACCCCCTAATTTTTCATCTTGCGGGAAACCTTACCTGTGCGAGCAGGAAGATGATGATCTCTCGGGTTCCGCCCAATTAATTCCCCCTCCCCCCATACCGTCCAATTAATTCTTTCGACTTTTCGGCCTCAAACAATGGACACTTTTGTTCGGGGACCGTCGTCGTCGTCGGCCCCCACAAAAGGGCCCTTTCATCTTCATCTTCTTCCCCTTCAAGGGCCTCCGTCCATTATGAACTGTCATTTTTCGTATGTTTTGACCTTCTTAACACCACTTCCATCCACTTTTGTATTTTTAGGAAAGAGAAGAAGAAGGTCACTTTTTGCCTTTTAAGGGCCCAAAGAAGAGTTCGATGAGTTTTATGGCACCTCCTAGAGGTCTATTTTCCCAATTAAATAGTTGGGAATAGAACCTGCGTTGCTTAACTTGACAGATCGGTCACGTCTCATCTACCCCTCTCTTTTAATACTGTATTCCGAACCCCCTTCTTACTGTAATTCCGTTTGATTTTCCGAAAATCGGCCCCCTCTTATTCATTATCCTATAGAAAACCCATAGAATTCCAAGGAATGGTCCACAGGGGAGAGGGGGTTGGGATAATTCGGTGGTTGATCCATGATCCAGCTAATACCAACAAACACAACCAGGTTGGCGCCTTTTCTGATCGGCTCTTCGCTGCTTTTCCTCCGCTGATCACCCCATTAACATTCATTATTAACACGAGCATCGCGTCAATTTGCGGTGGCTCGTGCAAATGACACGACCTGTCAACAGCAGCGGAGAACATCCCCGGATTCTGGGGAATAAATAATTGGATCAGGATGATGATGAGGAGGAGATGATGGTGATCGGGGTCCATGGTCCCACTATATAAACACTGGTCAAATCGCCAAACTCCGATTAGTTGACCATCTTGCAGCAGAAGTCGCGGAATCTCAGGAATCAAAACCACCTAATAGGGATCCGAATACGGCACCCAAGAGATTGATTGATACCGCCATATCTCTTCCTTACTTCTCAGGTTCTAAACCCATCTAATAAGTAAATGTTGTTCATTTGGAAATTTGGTCTCAAAAATTTCCGCCTCTAACAGCCCAAAACATCATACTCTGGGAAGAAAGTAAAATATAGGTGTAAAATTCCATTGAATTGTAAATTCTTTTGGCCCTAAGATTTTATGAAGAGGAAGTTTTCCTTTATGAATTTTTTTCTCTGCCTCTTTTTCCTGTGTCCTCTTTTGCCGTTATACTTCTCTATCGCTTCAGTGAAAGATTCGCTTCATAAAATTATAGGTTCAGAGCAATTCAATTGGCGCCCAGTTTTTTCCTATTTTTAATTGGATACAAAATCCGTGGAAAAATTACTGTACAATTTCATCCCTGTTACTTTCTCTTGGTAGAGTAGAGTAAACATGCCGTAACTCGCTGTAAAGTAAACCAGAGTGGTTAATAGTTCTAGATGTTCAAGTGTGGCCTAATAATAGGACCAAAAATAGCTATAAAAATGAATCCAAGTCCCTTCAAATTTGTCCCCTTCAATTTTTTTTTGGAAAATTATGGCCAAAATATGAATTTTTCAAAATCCAGAAAACTTTGCCCAAAAATGGCCCCCAGGGGATGGGTGTGTGGAGTATGCACTTCCGCACAACAATTTTCACCTCCGACCAATCATCCGCCCATCCTCTTCACCTTCCTTCACCGGGCTCTCCAGTTAGGAATAGAGGACGGAGGATGGAGGAGGACAACGACCTTGGGGACCCACCGTCGGCTGATGGCGAAGAAAGACGACGACGATGTCCTTAAGGGATGATGATGATGGAAGTGGAGGGGGAAGGAGGAGGAGGAGGAGGAGAGCAATTATGGGCACCGGGGACCCACGGGAGAGGGGGGGGGGGGNACACCGCGGAACGGAAGAGCACCTTCCGGACCCGATTCCGGTCATGGATCTTTCTTCCGGACCATCCCCATCCAATCATCCGATACGGTCGTCTTTCGTGAGATCTGATCATCGGCCACCTCTGGCCGGCCCATTCCGATCCTGACAAATTCCATCTGGGACCTTTCTGTAATCACCGAATTTTGATCTATTGGTAGCCGTTATACCTAACCAATGCCGTACCTAACCAATGCACCGAATTTTTGGTTCTATGGAAAAATATCGAAATTTTCCTAAAATTCAAAAGAGGCTTTGAGCAAGTGTTTCGGTGCCTTTTTACGCTACTTTTGGTGCTTTTGGCCTACGGTAGGAGTCGTTTTGATAGATGTGCCTACCATGGGCATCAATACCGTAGTTGGCCCACTGTATCCATCCGCCATAATTTGCTCGGGTCTCGCTTCTTTCCCTTCCGAAATTTGCAAAAATTTGCAGGCCTTTCGCGCGGTTCCGGCCCATTGCGCCCGCTTGGCCCCTCCACTCCCCTCAAAATTGGCCTCCTCAGTCAGAAATTTCCGGTTTCCCCTCCCTCCCCCTGAGTAAACCACCCTCGATCCCGCCCCTCGGGGGTAATTTCCTAACTGTGGTCGCTCGCCCATTGGCTGCGCTCGCGAGCGAAGAGACGACCCATCATCGCCCATAGCCAACAACCCAACCCGACAACAACAACAGCCAACAGTTACCCCCCCCCTTTCCCACCAAAAAATGTGTAAATATTTTGCGAAAAGTTATCGTTTTGGGTACAGTAATCCTTTGGTTAATTCTGGCCAAGACATTTTGGCATAATTGTTCCAAAATAGGACATTTTCAAATGGGATAATTTGAGTCGAGTTGGATCAACTTGGCAATTCACCATTTTTGGCAAATTTAACAAATTCAGTGAAATTTGATCAAGGTTGGGCCAATTTGGCAGTTTTTGGCCCATTTATGCTCCATTAAAGTCAGACCATTTTCCATCGGCAAGCTCATTGTTGTCTTAACAAAATTCAGGTAATTTGGCCAAATTTGGCAAAATTAAGAAATTGTCCGTTTTGACCAAATTCATCTCATTGATCATACATACCATTACATTCTTTGGCCAATTTCATAAATGACCAATTTAGACCATTCCTGATCAAGTTAAACCAATCTTTCCTAATTTATACATTTCCGGACCAGATCGATTGGTACGAATTTTCAGATTCACCAAATAATATTTCTGAAATCCCCTATATTGCGAATGTTTCCGTCTCCATTTTTGCCCCAAAACCAACATCCGCAGAACTTCCTGCTGCCTCCCCCATTGGCCATGCCCCAGGGGATGGTTGTTGCTCCACAACAAGTTGCGGCCCTCCGGCAACTTGCACAACTCGCGCATCCCCAGCAGCAATTGCTGGCCATGATGAACCCGATGATGTTGTCGTCGTTGACCAGCCGAGCACTGTTGCTGCACACATTGCTTGGAGGAGGAGGAGGAGTCCAAGCTGTACAGCAACAACAACAAACGTCGATGGAGCAACAACATTTGGCAAACGGCACCAATGTGCAGGGAAGAGGTGGGAGAGTCAATATTGGCAAGTTCAGGGTCGATTGTTTGAGAATTTGCCAATTGAAGCATTTTTTCCGTACTTAGATATTTTCCAATTTGAATCCTTTAATAAATTCGACTATATAAAATTTGATCTTCAATCAAATTTGATTAGTCTTGGTAAATTGGCCAATTTCAGTCCATTTTTGGCCACCTTTCATTTTATCAGCTTTTGTTTTATTTGCTTTAAATAGTTTTGGGTTGATATTTAACTTGAAACATTTTGGCCTCCATTTACCATCTTTGGACCATTTTCGCCATTGAATGGTATTTTTGGTCATTTTTCTGCTTATTATTTGGCCAAAATTACCCAATTTGAATTTGGCCAAGTTACAAATATCTTTTGGCCAAACTCTCACTTTGCCTGACCCCATTCTTAGGCACTTCCGAAGAGGCCAAATCTGTTGGACCCAACAAAAGTTCAAACAACCATTCGGCCCCGCCATTGATCCCGCTGAGTCGCGACCAACAGCAGCAGATTCACACCAGGATCGGCTCCTTGTTGGGTCTGAAAAAATCGAAAAACCGAAAAGTTCGGGTCCCGAACCACCCGAACAACAAGAGCAAGAAGGACACCAACAACAAGAACTCATTTCTCGTGGACCGTCTGCTTCCCCCCTCATCCACGACTTCCTCAGCTTCGTCGTCGTCGTCTTCCTCATCAGCAATTTCACCTTCGGACGTCCGAGTTCTGCCGGTTTGGCCAATTTTTCAGACCTAAAGTTTTTTTCTAGGGGCCTCTCACAGGGATTTGGGAGGTATTCAGTCTAATTTTGAGGATTTTTTAGTTCCTTTTATTATATTTAAGCATTTTTCCATTTTGTACAAAATTCGAGGTTTCCTAAATTTTGCAATTTTTCCAAGTGAATTTTCCGGACCTAACAATTTTCTCCCAACTAGGCCCTCAAATTTCCGCCTGCCGCTGTGGTGGCCGCCGCCATGGCCATGGGCACAACGCCAAAAGGGGAGAAAGAGGGCAGTGGCGCCGCAACCCCATCAGCAGTGGCACCGCCAGCCGCACTTCCCGGTCCGCCGGTGGAATACGTGAATGGAGGTTACGGGGTAAGAGAAGAAAAACAAATGGAAAATCGAGAAAAATATGTTCGAACAATTCCTATATTCTCGTCGGAATATTTTCTAGATTTTAGATATGTTTTTAACTTTGAAAAAATTTGATTTCCAGGAAAATCCCTGAAGTCCATGAATCTCTTTCTGGTTTCTCTTAAAATTTTTGCAAATCTTTGGATTTTTTTATGGAAAATCTTTCATAGGTTCCTTTTTCATAACCCCAAGGAATTCATATTTTTGCGGTTTTAATATAAAATTTCGATTTCAATTTGTAAGGTGAAAAATCCGTTGCTGCTAAGTCATCAGGCTCCGCCGGACGTGGACCCTAGTCCGGCGCCCAGCTCAGAGCCCGGGGCATTGAGTTGCAGGACTTGCGGAAAGGTTGGACCATTGGGGAAATTTTAATCGTGAAAATCAGAAAAATCTAAAAATGGCATAAAAATGGACGGACTGATTGAAAATTCGAATAAAAAATTTAATTGGAACAAAGTTAAGTGATCGCCAAAAAAAGATGATTTTTTGCCAAAATAATATTTTTCGCAGCGTTTTCACCTGCAAAGGCTGCTGAATCGGCACGCAAAATGCCACTCCGACCTGAAACGCTACCTATGCACATTCTGTGGCAAGGGCTTCAACGACACATTCGACCTAAAACGGCACACCCGAACCCATACGGGTAGATCCATCGATTAGAGATTTTTTCAAAAAAAAAATCCTAAAGCCGAATCTTACTTCCGTTTTTTAAAGAAATAAAATTAAAACAGTCTCTCGATAGAAATGGACTTTTCTAGGATCTTTTGAAGCGAATCCCTTCTTGCATAATAGCACAGAAAAAGTGGATAAATGGAAGGAAAAAGAAACAAACAACAATATTTAACATGGTATGCTTTCGCGTGATAAAATCATAGCGCCGAAAATAAAATTTGATTTCTACAGGTTTTTTGCGCTGATTACTCTAAAAAAGAATTTTGTTTCTCATCATTTTTTGATTTTTTCACGCAAGTTAATTTTAAGTGACTTTGCTCACCACTTTTAAGCAATTTCTAAGCTAATTTAAAATTTCAAATTTTCCAGGCGTTCGCCCCTATAAATGCGAACTCTGCGAAAAGTCGTTCACGCAAAGATGCTCGTTGGAGTCCCACATGCGCAAGGTGCACGGGAAGGCACATTCGTATGGGTACAAGGAGCGGAGGAGCAAGGCGAGTGAAAAAATTGGAACATCAAAGTTCAGGATTTTTTTTATAAATTCCAACCGAAACCGTAAATTCTGCGAAATCCTAAATCTTTTGGTCGCAGGTGTTTGTATGCGAAGAGTGCGGCTTCACGGCGCCCAACTACGACGACTACGCGGTCCACGTGCAAATGTTACATCCGTTAAGCGCGGCTCTGATGAAAATCCGGGGCGGTGGCCAGTCAAAGCTGTTGACTACGACGACAACATAAAAGACGCGATTATTTTCCGATTTTCTTGTGATTTATCAATTAATTTTTTGATTAACCATAAATTATCAATCCTTCCGTGTTCGAATAAAGTTGTGCACAATATCAGAAAATATCGGGATAAAACACGGGGATTGACAAAAAAATTGAGGGTCTCAAAAACCGCC